>APFE030661686.1:0-11600 GCA_000404065.3 Pinus taeda | reverse complement strand
ATATGTAAACATTTGACTAGGTTAAATTACACAAAAAATAATAAAATAAATAATAATAATAATTATAATTATAATTATAATTATAATGATTCCCTTCATTGGGGTGCAAGCTAGGACACACCTTACCATAGGATTCCTGCCACCATGGTTACAAGATCAAGGGCAATAAAAGATTGTGGGTGGCGTGGCCACCCCATAACATGCACCCGCATGAGTAAAGACTTAGAGAGGAACGTAGGAGTAATGACGATGAGATCTCCTGTGAGGCAAAAGCTTGAAAGGTGGAAAATATGGGTAGTTGGGTATCATTTCTAGTACAATTTGGAACTAGTTTTAAACCTTGCCGAGAGGAGGGACGCACGAAGAATGTTGGGACCAGAGGAGGATGGGCATCCATCTTGTTCCAGGATGACCAAGGTTAGGCATAAGGGAATCAACACCTGTGGGTATGTTACATTTCATTTCCCCTTCCCTTCAATGCTCATGTGTCACCTAGATGATGGCCCCGTTTCATGAGTGGTAATTGCTTGTATTGAGCACAAATAGGCGATTTTGCGGTGTTTTTGGAATCGGGTTCATATGTATTGTTTTTCCTGTCTCGATGCTCTTTATCACCCTTAGTCTGTGTCTAATCATTTATTATGGAGAAAGTTTCACATTTGGAATTGTGGTCTCATTCCATGCTAGATGGGTCGAATCTAGGATGCTTTCAATAGGGAGGATGAGGTTTCATGGCCTCTACTATATGGCCTTGAGAATTATTTAGTCATGGTCGACTTTCAAGATGGAGAGTTAGATTACGGGAACCAACCAATGGCTAGGATCTACCACAAGGCAGAATAATTTGGCCTCTTCCCGCCTCCAACAACAAACAAACAATTGCATGCCTACCTAACACTGTACGTGGACTAACCTGGAGAAAATATTTGGTTAATGAGATCTCATATCTTATAAGGTTTCATGTTCTCAATATTTTCCATTTATTTTCCTACTAAGGTAATGTTTACAAGATTAGCACTCGCTGAAGATCATTCCAAGAACTCTAGCTGGGGCATAGGGTTTGGGGGTCAATCCTCAAGACAAAACTTGGAGGATACAGGGAACTGTTTAATAAAGAAGAATATGGTTCACTTGGGTCTAAGGTGACATAATATAACCACACCCAACCAAGGAAGAGAATAGAACAATGGATATTGAGGTGGCGGTTAGAGTCAAGCTGGCAGAGGGAGAGGTTGTAGAGGTGGGTCCTAACAAAAGGTGGAGGTAATTTCATTCTACAAAGCCTTGTCCTTGACCCTAGCTAGCTCTAGACTAGAAGAGTGGGAGGAAATGTTCAATTCTGGACCAAAACCAAGCATGACAAAGTTAGAGAGAGACTAGGGAAACATTGTAGTAGACTCGAGACAAACGGGAGGGAGATGGAACCTATACACTTAGAAATTGCTTCTATACTAGAGATTGAAAACCTTGATGGTCAAATTTATGGAACTGGCACTCGAAGATCCCTTGCAGACACAGGAGCAGTTGACTTTGCTCTGTCAAGACATACAACGGGCAAAGTTTGACATGAATAAAGTGATTGGGAAACTCGCAAGAATTGAAACTCACATCCCATATGTTCCCCCGTCAACCCAGCAAAGGATTCAGTCTGAGTCGAGTCACCTAACGATTAGTGCTATTTATTTTTAGTTAGCATTCTTCAGACATTGTCAAGCTAGTGGTAGAGGTGAGCATGATATTTCAAAGTTTTTAGCATTACTAGATTTGATTAGAACTTTTAGATTTTGGTCAGGATATGACTTCACGAAATGGTCAAGAGACTTGGTTTCCCTTTAGGCAGGGTGAGATCATTTGATTCTTTTTTTAACTTGCATGTACAATCTACCTCTTGAAAAAAGAAATAGAAAGACCCAAAACCGAAGTACAAAAAAATATATGTAATAATTAATTAAAACTTTTTGACTCACTCTAATTATATAAAAAATAAATAAATTAAAATAAAATAAATAGTTATAATTGTATTAATATTTACACTTTTACCTAACTCAAATATATTTTCACTAAAAAGGAGATTTGCAATTCAAGGGATTTGATCTCTTAGAGCTTGGTAGATATAGAGTTAAGATAAATCTAAGTTGGTGTATTAGTAGTAAAGTTTATAACCATAAGAAAACTATTACAATAAATAAACTATAAATAAATACAATTTCATAATTGACCCCTCTCTTGATCATCAGATCTACAATATATTGATCTTTACCTTTCTTTCTTTTTTTTTTCAGTACGAAAAAAGCAAGATTTTGTATTAATATCACAAGAGTCACATACTACATATAGTTTGGCAGAAATCCTGAAACTAAAACATAGACTTAGAGAGTCTATAATCAGTCCTCATCAAAAAGAGTCACATACTACATATAGTCTGATAGAAGCCTGAACTAAAACATAGACTAAAATAGTCTATAAGTAGTCCTCATAAAAAACATTGCCGCCTTAAAGCAGTGCAAGGAGGGAAATAAACCAAGATATGTGACAAAAACAGTGGGAATATGTATAAAAGCAGAAGAAATGACGAGAAGTTTGGCAAGAGTGAGATAAATCCCTATTTAAAGAAACATCACCATAAAGATGTAAACCATGCTTTGCTGAGGGCAATATGAGGGATCCATTGGTCAGGCACAAAAAGAGAAAAGCAAAATAACGAGGAAGAGAGAGAAATGGAATGCAAGATTATGTTCTAGGGAGGGGGAAACCCTCAATTTGGTATGTGGTATTACCCAAGAGAATATCCATTTTCCATTTTTCCCGATTGAATTAGAAGCCCTTTCTTTGACAACCTATCTGCATGAGTATTTTGTGATCTGTCCACATGTTATATAGAATAATCATTTTTCCTTTTTCCAGAAAAAATCAATTCTGTTCATCAATCTATAGATTCAAAACAATCCTTTCATTACCAGATTTTAGAATATTCTGAAAATCTGTGTAAGAATATTACCATTTAGTTTTAAAAAATCATAGCTCACACTCCTATCTATAGATACAAATCTAGCCATTTTACCACTTGAAAGTTGCATGCGCCGACTAAAACACTGTGAGCGCATCAATAATCTACTTAACTACAAAGCAAACACTGCAAGTAGAAAAGTCTTATTATTGAATTTTGAACTCTCGATCTATGAGGCAACATCGTTGAAGCAACAAATTTCAAAATATTGGCATGGAGCATGAAAGGTAGTTGAAGTGTTAATCACAAGAAAAATATTTCTAAGTTCATTTAACTCTTAAATTTAAATTTTAAAGTTGAATTTAAATTTTATATTAATTATGGAAATTGATTTGTTATATAATTAAAAATATATTTATGTTTGGATATTTTTTTATTAATTTAATATTAATTTTATTATTAATTTATAAATAATTATTAAAAAATGGGGTAGCAAGCTAAGTGGGCTTGATTATGGGAAAACTCCATAACTAAGTGTGCTTGAGCTAGAGGCGATTTGAGATTGGTGGCCTCCTGGGAAGTCCTGGTTACTAGGTGCAAGCCACAAAATTGATGATTGACACTATGTGATTCATTTCACTAGTTTCAATCCCACCCGATGCAATGAGTGCTAAGTGGACTATTCAAAAATCATGAGAAATATGAGTACTAAGTGGACTATTAAAAAATCATGAGAATGCAATGAGTGCTAAGTGGACTATTAAAAAATGATGAGAAATTAGTCAGTTACGACAACTCTCATGAAAATGGTCATTTATGAATGACTTAGTTAACCCAATGCAATGAGTGCTAAGTGGACTATTAAAAAATCATGAGATATTAGTCAGTTACAACTACCTCCCATGAAAATGGTGAAAGATGAATGACTTACTTAAAGCATTTGAATCCCAAAATGATATCTAAGATTATTAACAAAATTAAATATAAAAATAGATTTTTAAATATATTATTAAAAAAAATTAAATAAAAATTAAATTTTTAATATTATTTAATATCATTTAATTATAAATAAAAAATGTAATTTTTTTTTAAATATAACCTATTTTCTAAACATTGATACTTGTTGACTCTAATACTGTATTATATGATCCATATACATTATATAAGTTTACTTGAAGTGTTAAATTTAATTTTAAAGTTGAGTTTTAAATTTTATTATTAATTGAAATGATTTAATTATATATAAATTCAATGTATTTATTATTAATATTTTTTAATTAATTAAATACTTAAATTTTTTTAGATTATGTAAATAATTATTAAAAATAAATGAAAATATTATTTTATTAAACCTAATATTTAATTAAAAGATATTTTATATATCACTCATTTAATTATAATAAAATATGATAAAACAAAATTTCAAAAATTAAAATATAAACTTATTTCTAAATATAAGTAAGTGGGTGATTTTTAAATGTATTAAATATGTTCCAATATACATTTATACTAGCTTAGATCTATTTTAATTCCAGATCTATCAAATGGGTAGAGGGATCAAATCTTTTTTCACTTTAAAAGAGTTTTGCATATCAAGAGATTTGCTCGGTGCTTGGTAGATCCATAGTTAAAGTTGGTTTTAATTGTTATTTATAATTTTTATAATTATAAAATTATTAATTCACATTTTTATTTTATTTATATTTATTTATATAAAAGGTTTTTTTTTAATAAAAAAGTGAATCGGTGCGGAGAGATCTTAGATAGAATATACTATTACAATATTATATGTTACTCAATATTTATTACCACCCACACCCAATAAAAAGTGGCCACCAAATACTAATTAAAACTTAATATTATTACATTTTACTCAATATTTCCCATCACCCCTGCTAATTTTATAATTGATTTTGTTTATTTTTAAACTTCAAATATAAAGAAAAATGTCAATATGGAAGTGGCCCTGTTGAGAGGAAATATTGGGTTAAGATCTTAGATAGAATATTCTATTACAATATTATATGTTACTCAATATTTATTACCACCCACACCCAATAAAAAGTGGCCACCAAATACTAATTAAAACTTAATATTATTACATTTTACTCAATATTTCCCATCACCCCTGCTAATTTTATAATTGATTTTGTTTATTTTTAAACTTCAAATATAAAGAAAAATGTCAATAGGAAGTGGCCCTATTGAGAGGAAATATTGGGTTAAATGTAATATTGCAGTATTATATTTTACTGAATATAACTTAGCAAAAAGTGGATGGAGGTAGGTAGAAATATTAGATAAAATGTAATAATTACATTTTTCCTAATATTTCCCCCACCCAATGAACATATCCATAAAATTTTTTACCTTTACAGGCTACATGGATTCAACACCATCATTTCTTATAACTAATTATGTATCTAGATATAACATCAAGTATCTAAATATACCATCAAACTAAGAAGGATTTAGTTTAGTTTAGTTTAATTTCCCCCTTATATATGTTATATTCCACATGAATACTATGGGTCAGTACCATTGATTCTTAAAACCATGGGTCATTTTTTTTTTGTATGGTTATTTTCATTTTATTTTCACCGAATTAAAATGTTTACATTATTCTAGAATTACATATATCCCCCATACTAAAAAGTAATTTTTATTTTTATTTTTAATTCCAATTACTTTATCTCACTATATAAAGTGTGATGTAAAATAAAGGTGAAAATTAAAGTATTTTTATATGGATGACATTGATTTTTAAAGTAACGAATAACATCTCCCACATACACATATACAATTTTTTTAATAAGGTTACTTGGCAATATCTCCCTCATGTCATGTATTGGGTGGAATGCCTCTTGGCATAATAAATTTAAATCTAATTTAAATGATATTGGATGAAATAGTTACCAACAAAGATCCATCTTAAGTACAGATCTAACATCGAGGGATCAAATTTCTTCATGTGCAAACTAGATCTAACATCGAGGGATCAAATTTCTTCACGTGCAAACTTCTTTACAGTGAAAAATATAGAGTATATATAGGGCCAAATAAACATTTTAGCAATAATATTTTTTTTATGATATATACATTAAAATGATATATTATGTGTACATAATTAACCATTAAAAATATTTTATTTTAACAAAATTTTTATATAGATAAATATATATGAGTTGATATTGAAACATAGATCTTCAAAAAGTTTATTAAATCCCCATTGAAATACTTTTGAAAACTATAATATTTAAACATCTTCCTTACACATTTCTTTTTACTTCTAATTATTTACAACATATTGGTTTTTTTTTACTATGACCGACTTTATTTTTCAATTTGGAGCATATATTTTTTTTTAAGGGGCATGTATCAACTCCACTGACGAACGACGGGACAAACAAACTCACACATCCCCTCATACTGGGTTGTAGAATAAGCCTCCCAGCTCAATTATTTTAATTTCTCAGTGAGGTTGGAAATTTGGTTCTGAAGTCCCATAATAGTAGGGTCAGTGGAAGGGGTGCCCAATTTATAATCTTGAGGGTATCCCTCCATTACTTCAATCTAAATCGCCTATTCCAAATCATCATGTAGTGTATCAATCTTCTTTTGCGACAACAGAATCATAGTCAATGGTAACAGATCCTTAATAAAGAAATCCCTTTGATGATGGGGATCAATGGGGTATGATAGTTTACTAATAGCATCTTTGAATCTCTACATACACTGCCAAGAAAATTCTCCCTCCCTTTGTCTAATATCTAACAGTTTCACCAAGTATTGATGATTAGACTGAGGTAACTTAAATTCTTGAAGAAATCCTCATTTAACAATATCCATAGTAGAATTGGAATTTGCATCAATCCACTTAATAAACAATTGAAGTTTCCTATCTCTTAGATTAGTGTGGAACTCAATAATATTGGTGGCATCAGGAGTGCCTTGAGTCCTCCAAACAACCTCACATAGACACCAATGATGTTCAACATATTCACCACCTCGTCCTAAAAAATCTAGATATCGAGTAAGCGATCCGGCAATATTTCCAACCGTGATTATTTTTCCACACCGAGAAATTATAAATCCCTTGGAACCCGAATAAGAGTAATTAACTGAACTTGACTGAAAACCACTACTGGAACTACCTCCTCCACTAGAATTACCAACACTATATCTAGAATGTACTTACTAGAATTTTAAAATTTTACTTAATTTAGAAAATAATTGATTAGGATTTTGATATAGTACTAGATGAAGGTTAGGTAGAGGAGTAGTTGTACCACTATGTTGTGGGTTGTCAAGAATGGGGACTAACTCTATTCAAAGAACAGTCACCTCATCACAAAGTTCATGTCATCATCTACTAGAGTATGCTCATTGACATCATAATCGGATGTACAAATGGATCAGGCATATGAAATCCTCCTGTTTCTGAGTGGGGTCTACCAACTTGAACAAAACGTCCCGCAATACTTTTGTTGGTGTCTCCTATTTCACCAAAAGTAGATCCCTCATTCTCTTCTTTTCCTCACAACTTGAGACTATCCATGTTATTCTTCTGTGACGCTGAACTTATCACTGTTCTCCTATCCTCTGTAACTTTATTCTTCTATGCCTAATTTCCCTCAATTTCCTTTCTCTCCACTTGTAATCTATTCTCTCCCTTCACAATGCTCTAAAATCTTGTGCCTTATGCAACTCTTCTCGGTCCATGACAACAACCCTTCATTTTTCGTAATTGCACAACATTCCTGCCCTAGATCCAACTCCCATCACTAAGGGTTTTAAGAGGCTATTCGATCTTCTTGGAACAATGAAAAATTTTCTTCAACCATCAAGAATTTGATCTAAAGGGGGTTCTCTTTCAACAATCTTTCGCACAATCCAAACTTGAATATTGCTTCCGCTGTAGAAAAGGATTGATGATCTTCGATTGCAAACTCCGTAATATAGCCTTCTAATGTCTCATTTACTCAAAAATAAATAGCCCTTATTAGGTTCGTGTCTAATTGGTGTAGTTCATCCAAATCATTGGTTGACCAATCTCTACGAAGCCCAGGGTGTTTTCCTTCTCCTGCATTAACTTGCAAACACCTTAACCAATTTTGTAACTTCTTAGGGAACTCACACCAAAAGATTTTGTACTAGTTACAAGCAAGTTCAGCATACATAACTTCCTCTCTAACCCAGTCCAAATTTTTCTACCTTAGTTGAGTCAGTTGTAGGATAAAATGACCAACCTTCTCATGCCACCAAATCGAAATACCTCTACTAAAAATTATAGATACCATGATCAAGATTCCTTCCAAAAGTTTAGGGTCCCAACAACGAAACCATTTGTTGGTGAAAAATTTAGAGAAGTGAAGAACCAATGTTCGGCCTGAGTTTTCCAACAAAGGAGGTCATCTTAGTATAGCTTTTCGCTGACATTTTCACTTTCTTTATGCAAAAGGAGAATCTCACCGGAGACGAACTAGAACCAGTGGAATAATAAGGGATTTTGATCAATGGCAAAAAACTAAGTCTGTCATGCTATCATTTGCATCATTAATCATATTATTATCCCACACAACTAAATCATTATCGAGACTTACATTCATAAAAGGAAAGATAGAGACATCATATACTTAAAAGAGACAAAAAAATTTAAAAGGGGCCATGCAAACATTGAACCATGTAGCACAATATTTTCCAAGAACTCCTCTTATTATTAATATAGACCAACCATTACATTGAGGATCCAGATAGACTTGCATGATCTTCTTAGATCAAATCAGTATACACTAGAAATTAAAATCCATTTACAAGAATCAAACTGATACGCATATTGTAGAATCCTACAGGCAGTTATTAGCAATGATGGAAAACATGTGGATTAGAGGTTATATATATTGATTGATGCTTGATTTGTCCCTCCATATATTCTTTTATAGGCTCGCTCACTTGATATGGTCCTCATGAAGGTTCTTTGATCCCATCTTTATTCTGGTCCAACTTTGACAAAATCCTAGTACATTTTCCCTCTTTTTTATTAATTGTTTCAAAATTAATCCAGCTTTCCTACCTTTTTAGGTGCAATTTCCTTTTTTTCCATCTGCTCAGGTCCCAACATTTAATTTATTTCCACATTCAATTTTTCGGTGCTCTGTTTCTAGTGGATTTATACATTATTCCTCCACCACTGTTCTACAAGCCTGTTTTCCATATTTCTCCAAATAATGAAGTATCAACAAGGTTTCAAAAAAATGGCCATCTTTTTATCTTTGAAAAAGAAGTGTGCATGTTACCACAAGTGCTACTCTCAAATTTTCCTTGGATATATATTTTCTTAAAAATGAAACCTAAGATTATAATTACATTGCATAACATAAAATTTAGTGAAATACATGGTGACTATTTACCTCTTCTAGCCCTGTGGTTGTTGGATGAGATTCCCAATTTCCAATATTCATATATCTTTAAGCATTTATTACATTGTTCAAATGAATAAAGATTGCGAACATCATGTAGTTGGAGGGTATTGACTGAAATTTTTCTTGAATTGAGAAACAAAATTCTAAACATGTTACACTTTTCTTGCAAGATGCCCTATTACTTGAACTATATAAACTAATCCACTCTTAGAAGTCTATCATTCATCACCTCTATCGCTAAACCTTTCCTATTGATATTTTCATTTGGTTTTGGTCTTCTTCTTCCTTATTTTCCTCTATTACATTGTTATTTTATATAAATTTGTCGTCCTAATAACTCCCTACACCTCATTATGTTCCAATTAAGTCCTCACCTCATTTTTTCTTGGTTTTGATCTTCTTGTTCACTTCTCGACCTCTAGGGATGTTAATTTTATGTTAAAATTACTTCCTTCATAACTCCTAACTTATTCTTCTACTTTTATTCCTATCTCCTATAATTTTAATATAAAACCTTATTTTTAATTTTATAAGCATTTTTTAGACAATTTCAATTATAATGATTTTTAATGATGCATTCACACACAACTCTAGTATATAGTTAATTCATTTATTCAATTTCTTTTTTTCTTTCATGAAGAGGCAATGTTTTGACTTATTCTTTATATTAATATCTTAGCATTACTCCAACCTCATTTCGCCCATTAACATTTATTTTTCACCTTACATTTTTCCACTAACATAACGTGTTTCAAAATTTCTGACACATATACTTCTTTGAAACTCAAATAAACAAAAAATGTTAGTATGCTAATGGTTTTTTGAATGGAACTCCTCATACTTAGTAAAGCTTCTCTCTAAAATTTCTAAGTCTCCATTATAATCCATCCGTGAAAATAGGACAATACAAAACTCCTCCCCATACTTACATAAGAAGCTCTCTTAATTTCTAAATTCCTTATAATTCCCATCCAATGAAACCGAACAAAACAATACCGTACCAGATTAAAACTCCATTACTTTTTACTTAAGATTTAACTCCATTACTTTTTTACTTAACACCAGGGGACTGATGAAACTAATGTGTGAAACTAGAGTGTTGTTGTTGAAAAAGAAACTTCCAAATGATAAAAATATTAAATTGTCATAACCTACAAATATAAAATATTGAATTGTCGTCATCTCTCCATATTTCTTTCTATATCTTCTTTCTCCAAACAAATCCACCCATTATTTTCTTTTACTTACAATAATATTTCTTGTAAGACCACTCTTCTTTTTTTATACTAATTATCTCTCATTTCAATTCATCATTTAACCTCTTTGCTATATTATCTCATTCTTTATATTCTTAACTTATATTTTATGTATTATTCTTTCATTTACAATTATATTTTTCTTTAATTTATTATTAGTTATAGGATTCTTATTGTAGCATATCTAAATCCACCTTTACCATTGTGGGAGTGATAAAGCATTCTAGAGCAACTCAAAAAAAAAAATTCTATCATTCTACAACATTCCCAAGATGCTTCTTTTGGCCATCCAATGCCATGCACAAAATTTCCTTCCCTAATAAACAATTTATGTGACCAATATTAACCTCTAATAGTCGTATAATAACAGAATCCATATACAAACATTAAACAACAAGGATATAATATTGCATAGTTTGAATTCTTTCATTATCCATCAAAATCAATGCATATGAAATATAGAGAAACATTATACAAGAAAAAATAACATGCATATTTATATGCAAATGAAACAATGTCCACCAAATTGATTGTTGAGCAGTGATTTTCCATCTAGTCTTAAGAGCCAACAAAGGATTCCACCCGAAATCTAGAACATGACACCACCAAGGTAAAGGAACCTCCTAAAAAGCTTTAAAATCACTCAATCCAAGCCATTAGTCTCATCACAAGACCCTTATTCACTACATAGCTCTTCAAGCATTTTTCCAACCAATAGACCAACCATGGCATTCTTCCACACACTACCCAACACAACATAAAGAATATGCACTCCTTCTCTACTTAAAAATCCCTTAAAGCACTCTTCCCCTTTAGGGTTCTTTAGTGTATGCAAAAAGAGATTCAATTGTTGTCTACCTTTTCATGATAACATGGGATGGTGTTCCTCTCCAACCATTCTCTTTTCTTCCACATTTTCAATAAAAACTTCCCCATCCTCTATGGACTCTTAGTAGCCATTAAACAATAAATGGG
>APFE030661682.1:40696-67593 GCA_000404065.3 Pinus taeda | reverse complement strand
TGATGCTGAACAAGCTCCTCCCAGGGTCCGACAAGAAGTCTCTTCTACTTTGACAAGTTTCACTCACTTCCCAATGAAACCAAAAGGTATGTGATCTCTCCTCTCAAGTTTAACTAGGAAGTCCCAATTCCATCAGCATTTACCCTAAAAACTGTTCAACTTCTAACCTCTCTAGCAACTGACCCAATGCCTTAATTTATAGTGCAATGGAGGGAAGTTACTAAGTCCTCCTTCAAAGGGATAAAGCCCTCCTTCAAAGGGATAGCTCCTCCTATCAAGGGATTAGCTCCTTCTCTTTTGGGATGCATGAACCACCTTGGAGCGAACAATCCACGTCAAAATCCTTCCAGAAACATCTAGAATTAACCCAAAAGTGAGTTTTTTAGGATAAACTTGCGCCTTTTTGACTTTTATAGGGGTACGCACCCACCCCTTTACAAACAGAGCGTGCAGATACGCAGGAAATATGAACAAAGGGTGCGGGCCCGCAGGCAAAAGTGAGAGAAACTACGAAACCAGAGTTATATTGATTTTCAAAGTCTTTTCTCTCATTTGCAAAGCTTGACATGAAGAGCTGAGGTCTGAGACTTGCATAGGAGGCTAGTATAAGTGATGATAGACCCATACTGACTGCAAATAATCATGGTGACGATATTTTTGTGTAACAGGCAATATTCATTTCTCTTTGGAAAGTGGCTCCAACATTCATTAACCCAAAGGGCATTTTCACATACATGAAAGTGCCCCATGGTGTAATGAAGGAAGTTTTATCCTAATCATCAGGATGCACTAGGACTTGGTTGTAACATGAGAAACCATGTAATAAATAAATTCTACTAGACCCTACTACCCTTTAGAATATATGATCCATTTTAGGTAACGGGTAGTTGTCTTTGAGGGATACCTTATTAAGATTTCTGAAATCAATAATGTTACAGATCTATTTGGGCATCACTTCCTCACAATCAAATCAGTACAAATAGGGTTCATCAAACCCTAATGTATTTGCTACATGCCGTAGACAAGTCATCATATTGATTGTTTTCATCCATGAAAGTTTCCTAGTTTGAAACCTTGTTGAAATGCCTCCTTGGGACACCAACGCACCCTTGGTCAGGGGAAACTGATCTACATAGCAGGTAGGCCCATTCAGACCTGTGTTGCATAGCGCTTAGGCCCACTTAAGCCTACGCTGGGCGAGGATGAGCGAATTTGGCATAGGATTCTGGGAGCATTCCTTGATTCTAGAACATTCTAGAGGTTGCCTAGCTCTTATCTCATCCTATGAGATCGACTTTGGATAGGCTATGGATCATCTAATCCTCTATCCTCTCATACCTTTATCCATGGAAACTAACTATCCAATTATGGAAAACCATTTAATACCCTATTTATGACAAAACCACTTGCATTTCCCTATAAATTGACCACTCATCATAGTGATCTGGGGGTTGGAGCTTGGAGATTATAGAGAAATATTGTTTGTTTAGAGACTTGAAATCATTGTCAAGTAATGTTATGTTGTTGGATTGATGTTGCTATTGGTGTCATGAGGGTTTGGACTAAGCTCGATGTGTGACACGAGATCGAACCACATTGGGTGTAACTTCTCCTTCTATCAATCAATAAAGTTGTTTGTTCCTTTTCCAATACTTTTGTCTATATCTGTGATCAATGTATTTTCAAATTTTGTCAATTCATTTGTTTACAATAAATAGATCATATGCTTTGATTGTTGTCATATTCTGTTTATGTTGACATGTACCAATTGAGCGAATTCAGTTTGATTGGGAGCAATGGGAGCAACTCAAAGGAGATCAAAGGAAGTGAAGGATCACAAGTAGGATCCTGTATCTTATCTGTTTATTATAGGAAAAGGTTAAACATCATTACTTCAGTTGTTCTAAATGTAACTACCCACTTAGGGAAGATATACTTATCCATAGGTATAAATACAGTATAACAAATTGGCGAATTCGCTGGGGAACGACCATCGTTCCTATTATTTATCCCTTGTCTTAGCAGCACCAGTAGACTTTGCTCATAATTGATCTCTTTTTAGTCATTTTGAAGTTTTTTTGGTCAAAAATTTGCACTAGAATGCCTACTCTAGGAATGTTTTATTACCAGAGAAACCTTGGTCAGGGGATAGTGCTTTGTAGAGCACCCATGGCTTAGAGATAGTTCTCTGCAACGCACTATATCCCACTCAGGACTAAGCTGGTCCCTGTCAAGCCAAAAAACCCATCTTTTGCTTATTTTTTCCAAAGTTTCTTATGATGTTGTTTTCTAAAGATCAATGTTTTTCTTTGTCTCTGAAATCAGTTTTCATTTCCTCTCCTAACCCTACTTTGACCTTTATTGTTTAGTGCTTTTTAAGAGATTTCTTTATCATTATCAATTCATTGTCAAAGTTAGTTTACATTGATTAGTCTTTAATTTTCTAAAAAAAAAATTGTCATAAAGTCTTCATTTCTTTGAAAAAGAAATCGTTGTAAAGTCTTCGTTTCTTGTCAAAATCATTTATTGATTGTTTGTGCATTTAGTTTCTTTATGTTCATCTAAACATTAAAGGAATGAAAATAAAAACATGCATAATGCATTTAGAAGTTTTTGTGTTCTTGTAGGAATGGTATAGGGAAAGTTGCATTAGATGTTCTCTTTTCTCTTTGTCAAAGATTTGATTGCTCTATCCCCTACTAGCTACGGTTTTCATTGTTAATTGAATGAAAGAATGTTTCTCATGTTAGTTGCATTCTAGGAATTGAAAACATACATCACGTGGTGAACCTTGAAAGGAAAATTCTTAAGAAGATCAGCTTAAAGTCATATAAATTAACCTAATGGAGCTTTTCCATTTAACGCAAAACATTTAGAGGTCTAGCCTAGAGACGTGTTCAGGCGTCGTTAAGCATAACAGCGATCACTAACTTGTCTGCAATACATTCCTAGTGTGATATCTCATTCCACGTACGCAGGTATATCATAAGTCGTCCACTTACTTTCAGGTATATCAGGCGGTGTTATAGTACGAAAAGTATAAGGGAATGCTCTCAATGTGCGGTTTCACATTAGACAACACTAACACATATTGTGCCTCCATGTACTTTCGGGTATATTTGGGAGGACTACATTAGGTTTCTATCCATCCATAGGTAACTAATTCGTCCACCTTGTACACTGTGATACACCAAATACAACATTCGGGGAGATTGCATGCACGTATGTTAAGTCCTTGGTTTACTGAGGTAATATATTGCAGTTCACAATAACCTGGTAATTCTTTTGCCTAGATTATTGTAATATTGCTAATTAGCTATGGCTAATTGGAATATTCAATTTTGTTCGATTTTTGCCTTCTATAGTTATTTGTAAATAAAAAGTGAGGAAGGGGGAACATAACTCACTTTAGAATAAAAATTCACTTCCTAGGTAGCACAACATTGTGACTTAAGGGGGAACCAAGGGGGCCAAAGGGGGATGCAGAAGTGGGGCCCACGCAGACACATGGAGGGACTGCGCAGGAGGGAAGGAACACATGGCAAGAAGGGGATCATGCAAGAGAAAGTGAGCCTAGGGATTGTGAGAGGCAAAGGCTATAAAATAGAGAGGATCCCCCTCATTTGGGATCATTCTAGTTATGAGCATTTGTGATAGTCATTTCGACTTAGAGCACGCTGGCTGTTTAGCTAGTCTGCAACACTGTTTAGTGCATTGAGTGTCTCCGTACGGAGATCTCACCCTTAGCCCCGGGGGACTTTGAGTCACTGCTCGAGCAAGGTATTTTCATTGGCATTCTAGCAATAGTTTCATCAGCATTTCAACAGCAGTTTCATCAACGTCTTTGAGGAACTACGCAGAACCCCAAGGGGGTGATTTTCGGGGGTCAGCCATTTTAGAAAATCTTTCTGTGTTTTTCTGGGTTTTTTGAGTAGATTCTGATTCCAAAGTTTCAGCCTTTTCTAAGGAAGGGAGTAGCCCTAAATCCTCGTTCGATTTCTAGCAGCAACAGCGACACGACAGTTTTCCAGCAGCTTGGATGCAGATCAGCATGAGGCCATTCCAGGAAATTTTTCTGGGTTTTTCTGGGTTTCTTGAGTAGAGCCCAAATCCAGAGTTTCAGCGTTTTTTTAGGAGGGGAGCAGCCCCAAATCATCATTTTTTTCTAGCAGCAGTAGTAGCATCCACGTAGAGAGGCCATTCTTGTCATTCTGAGAGTATTTCTTCACTTGCCTTGTGCAAGTCGAGGTGCCATCTGTCTAATCACCTCTTATACACATTTATTGCTCAGTATAATAAAATGGCTTAGCATTTCTCGCTGCATTTCTTGTGTATCTGCTTATATTCCCGGTTTACATTACTATATGTTGTTCCATTGTTATTTGATCACTCTGGGTTGTTATATCATTTGCACATATTTGGTTGGAGTTTTTGCTGGGGTTTGAGGATTATTCTGGGTTAGGAATATTACAGTGGTATCAGAGCATAGATCTGGCTCAGCCTGTGGAGCTAGCAATCTATGACACCAGGGGCAAAACCCTATATCTGTTACAGAGGTCAGAGATACAGAGACACTGAGCATAGGTTGGAGAATACCTACGGATTGGGAGATTGTGTTCTTGTGGTAGACGTAGAACAAGAGGAACCTATGGTAGATGCAGAACAGAAAGAGCCAGTAGTGGACGCAGAGCAGATGGCAGACGAGGACGGGAAGAGATTTGCGGATATGCTCCTCAAATCAGTGCAGGATCTATCGAGGCAGATTGAGGTGATGGGGCAGAGATTCATAGCAGTAGAGGCCAAATAGCAGGAGAGCCCACGAGTTTTTCAGATCGGTGAGGGATAGGTGCATCCCATCACTTTCCAGAGTAGCGTGATACTGCGCAGCAGGGGGCCTCACATGCCCCTACACGCTCTACCATGCCCACCTTCTTAGGAGGAGACACAAGGGCTGCAGCCCAGCAAGAGGCAGATCCCAGGCATATGGGCGATTATTTTGCAGAGTACAAGGCCTATGGGCAGGAGTTCAGGGAAGCCATCTCATTCAGAGATTTTGTTCAGCTCCAGCGGGATAATAGACCCCACTATCATCACAGAGGGTACCGGCATTACCATGATGGCAACACCCACCGTGCAGCGAGCAGATTCCACTTGCCTATGTTTGATGGCTCATCAAATAGTTCAACAAAGTCTTGGGTGGAGAAGCTGGACATTTATTTCCAGCGTAACCAGATGTCGGAGGCAGGGGCCATCAAGGTGGCAACTTTGCATTTGGATGGCGAGGCCCAGGATTGGTGGTTTCATGGGATAGTTACATTGGGGCATTCCACAGTGACGTCATATTCCGAGTTTACTAGGACACTGATGGAGTGATTTGATCAGAGAGATCTAGAGCAGCATTTTGTTGCGCTGACGAGGCTCAAACAGATAGGGAGCCCAGAGACCTACATTGCAGATTTCTTGAGGGTCTCCATGATGGTGCCAGACCTCTCCACGGCACAGAGGGTCTATATGTATGTTGAGGGGTTAGCAGAGCCACTTCGGGGTTTAGTCCGATCCACTAGACCAACCACACTCCAGGACGCTATCAGCAGGACTCGAGACTTACAAGATGTCTTACCCAGGACCTGGACACCTTACCCTTAGAGACAGACTTTCCGGTCTAAGGGGAAGGATGTGAGGATTCCACCTCCAAAGGGGAATCCAGGACGAGTACAACTTGACGATGATGCCAGGAGAGAGCTGAAGAAGAAGCGGTTGTGCTTCACTTGTCAGGAGCCATGGGCACCAAGAAATAGATGTGCAGCTAGTAAAGCACATTTTATTGAGGTCTTCTCCGAGAGCAGTGGAGAGGAGGATGATGAGGATGATGTGGAGGCAAGAGATAGCCATGCCGTATAGGGTCCTTTGCCACCACCACCACCACCAGCAGATGGTGCATCTTTTGCACCCACTGGAGGGCCCCTTGCAGCATTGTGAGGAGTTCCCAAGTATTTGACGCTACACGTACAAGGGACAGTACGTGACCACAAAGTATCAGTTTTTATTGACAGTGGGGCAACCCACAACTTCATCGATGCATAGATGGTTGAGCAGAGAGGTATTCAAACAGAGAGCTTCGATGGGTTTTCAGTATTGGTCCCAAGAGATTAGACCATGACGTGTGCTCGTTATGTTCCAGAGCTTTCAGTGACGATTGGAACCTACACATTGACTGACCACTTTTTTGTGGTCGATATTCCGGACACCAACATGATACTGGGTGTTCAGTGGCTCATCACTCTTGGGAAGGTCACGACATATTGGAAGACCCTGGAGATGGAGTGGGATGATGAGAAGACAGGGAGGCATGAGAAGATACAGGGACAGCACACATATCTGCGTCAGACTGTTTCAGCTTATCAGATGGAGGCAGTCTTCCAAAAGGGAGACATAGAGTGGGCAGTAGAGCTGCGTGCATTAGAGGCAAGGACTATAGGGTGGGCGGTACATCTAGAGATACAATCCATCCTTGACCGGTATGCCGTAGTATTTAGGGAGATTCCGTTAGGAAAGCCACCAGACCGGGGGTTTGAGCACATTATCGAGCTTGAGCGGGGCATCCAAGCAATGATCATCACCCCCTATAGGCACCCCAAGGCCTATCAAGATGAGATTGAGCGGGCTATCTAGGAGTTCCTGGCTCTTGGGCACATTCGACCGAGCATGAGTCCTTTTGCTTCTTCTGTGGTGTTGGTGAAGAAGAAGGATGGTACATTGAGGATGTGCATCGACTACAAGGTGAGGACTGATCACAACAGCCTCAAGTTCTTTTTGGAGCAGAAGCAGCTACAGGAGAGGCAACAGAAGTGGATCAGTAAGATCCAAGCATATGACTTTGACATTGAGTATGTCAAGGGTAAGAACAATGTGGTGGCAGATTCCCTTTCACGTAGACCAGCCACGTTGTCTCTTATGAGCTTGGATATAGATTGGAGGGCTCGAATCTTAATAGAGTACTCCAAGGACAGGTTTGCATGTGAGGTTCTGGATGGGCAAGTGGCAGATGACAGGTACAGGGTGGTCGATGAGATCATCTATTACAGGGACTGGATCTTCTTGACTGAGGGGTCTCAACTCAAGAAGAAGATACTCCAGGCATCACATGATTCACCTTTGGTAGGGCATTAGGGGTTTACCAAAACCTACAGGGCCATTAGAGAGAGGTTCTCATGGAAGGGCCTCAAGGAGGACGTACTCCAGCACATCGGGGAGTGTGATGTTTTCCAGAGGAACAAGGGAGAGATGAGCCATCCCGTGGGTTTATTGTAGCCTCTTCCCATTCTGGAGGGGAAATGGGAGATTATTTCGATGGACTTCATCACAGGGTTGCCCATGGTACAGGGCAAGGATTGTATCTTTGTCGTCGTTGATCGACTAACAAAGTACGCACTTTTTTTTGCCATATCCGTACACTATACAATAGCATAGGTGGTTGAGCTGTTCTTTAGAGAGATCTTCAGGCTACACGGTCTCCCTAAGACCATCGTCAGTGACAGGGACAGCCGTTTCATGGGCGTGTTTTGGTAGGAGCTTTTCCAGTTGGTGGGGACAAAGTTGACACCGAATACCAGTTATCACCCACAGATGGATGGGTAGATAGAGATAGTTAACAAGTGGCTGGAGGGCTACTTGCGTAACTATGTCAGTAGGCAGCAGCGAGCATGGTTGAAATGGCTGCATCTGGGGGAGTAGTGCTACAATACTTCACATCACATGTCCATTGGTATGTCACCATTCTATGCCTTATATGGGTATCATCCTTTATCTTTTGTTGACGTGATGTTTGGTGATAGCAGGGCTCCTAAAGCCAAGATTTGGATCCAAGAGAGTCGAGATATCCTCCGAGCTCTCAAGGATAACATGGCTACAGTGCAAAACCAGCAGAAGTTGTATGCTGATAGGGGTCCAGTGGAGAGGCAGTTCGAGGTAGGGGACATGGTCCACCTACGATTATGGCCATACCGACAGTCATCGCTAAAGCAGAAGGGGGTTGAGAATCCCAAGCCCCGCTTTTATGGGCCATACAAGGTGATACGCAGGATTGGACAGGTTGCATATGAGTTGGAGTTGCCCCAAGGAAACAAGATTCATAACATTTTTCATGTATCATAACTGAAGAAGGCATTGGGGCAGCAGGTGACCATGACGGATGAGCTACCACCCATGGATGATGAGGGGCATTCGGTATTGCAGCCGAAGGCTATCATTGACTCTAGGGAGAGACGGTTGCAGAGCAGGACGGTCCGGGAATTCTTCGTGAGGTGGAAGAATTTGCCGGATGAGGATGCCACTTGGGCGAGTGAGGAGATCTTACAGCATCCATCACTTTAGTTGCTTGAGGACAAGCAACATTTTGTTGGGGGAACTGTAATATTCCTAATTAGTTATGGCTAATTGGAATATTCGATTTTGTTCGATTTTTGCCTTCTATAGTTATTTGTAAATAAAAAGTGAAGAAGGGGGAACATAACTCACTTTAGAATAAAAAGTCACTTCCTAGGTAGCACAACGTTGTGACTTAAGGGGGAACCAAAGGTGCCAAAGGGGGACACAAAAATGGGGCCCACGCAGACACATGGAGGGACTTCGTAGGAGGGAAGGAACACATGGCAAGAAGGGGATCACGCAGGAGAAAGTGAGCCTAGGGATTGTGAGAGGAAGAGGCTATAAAATAGAGAGGAACCCCCTCATATGGAATCATTCTGGTTATGAGCATGTGTGATAGTCATTTCGAGTTAGAGCATGCTGGCTGTTTAGCTAGTCTGCAGCACCGTTTAGTGCATTGAGTGTCTCCATTCGGAGATCTCACCCTTAGCCTCGGGGGACTTCGAGTGCCTGCTCGGGAAAGGTATTTCCATTAGCATTCCAGTAGTAGTTTCATCAACATTTCAGCAGCAGTTTCATCAGCGTCTTTAAGGAACTCCGCAGAACCCCAAGGGGTTGATTTTCGACGGTTAGCCATTTCAGAAAAGCTTTCTGGGTTTTTCTGGGTTTTTTTAGTAGAGTCCAATTCCAAAGGTTCAACCTTTTCTAAGGAGGGGAGTAGCCTCAAATCCTCATTCGATTTCCAGCAGCAATAGTAGTATCAGCACGACAATTTTCCAGTAGATGGGACGCAGATTAGTGTGAGGCCATTCCAAGAAATATTTCTGGGTTTTTCTAGGTTTCTTGAGTAGAGCCCGAATCCAGAGTTTCAACTTTTTCCAAGGAGGGGATTAGCCCCAAATCATCATTTGTTTTCTAGCAGCAGCAGCAGCATCCATGTAGAAAGGCCATTCTTGTCATTCTGAGAGTATTTCTTCACTCGCCTTGTGCAAGTCGAGGTGCCATCTGTCTAATCACCTATTGTACTCATTTATTGCTCAGTATAATAAAATGGCTTAGCATTTCTCACTGCATTTCTTGTGTATCTGCTTATATTCCCGGTTTACATTAGTATATGTTGTTCCACTGTTATTTTATCACTTCTGGGTTATTATATCATTTGCACATATTTGGTTGGAGTTTTCGCTGGGGTTTGAGGATTATTCTGGCTTAGCAATATTACAATTATCCCTCTTTTGTTTTTTTATGTTATTTTGATTAAAATAAAATCAATTGACTGTGGATAATATCCTCCACGTTACTCCTTATTTGATTTTAGGTTGAGACATATGGCAACAAATTCGGAGGCCACCAGTCTAGGAATTTCTTTTGACGGGAATCCTGGTACTTTTCCTCCTTTTGGAAATATTGGTGCTCCATATATGACTACATTAACCCTTCTAGGATTTACCATTGGCTTTCTAGTATGGTTGTTTTCAACCTCCTTGGTTCAAAATGTCGTGATTTCTCCGCAATTGAGTACTCCTCCACTTGGACAAAATCAACCTTCAGTTGATCCTAGAGTTGACCCTTTTCCTTCTTCGTTTGTTGTTTCTTTCCCCTTCTTTGTCTTCACCTGGTAAAATTATTGGTATTAGTAACCAGGTGGCTAAGAAGAAGAAGAAGAAGTAAATTCAGTAGGAGGGAAACCAAGCAACCATTACTTCAGATGCAACTTCTGATGAGAAGCCATCCAATCAGCCTCAAAAACTTCAATATCCTTGCAAAATTTGTAGAGGAGACCATCTTCTTTGAAATTGTTGTGGTATTCCTTAGATATTAAAAGAATGGTCTTCTTGTTCACATCGTCCCATGTCATCAACTTCTAGAGATCATACTGGTGACACACCATCAACTAGCGGTAGTAAAGCTCATGGAAATAAGGGTAAAGTTAAGTTTCCCTATAGGTTATGCGAAGGGAATCACCCCATTCACCTTTGTCCCTATCTAGATGAATCCCAAAAAGTATTGGATAACCGTCCTGCTTATCCGCAGCGACTTCGATCTGGTTATAGGAGATTCTCCCTTAATCCTTCATTAGTTGATGAAGTGACTGACCCAAATCAACCATCGGTCAAACCCACTCTCTCTAAATGTGAATCCCATGAGTCTATACCTGACAAATCACAGGTCGACGAAATAGTTGACCCGATTTCACCTTCATTTAATTGTACCTTTCTCGTAGAGAGTGAGTATGATACCACTCAGGTTCTTAACTTCTTTTCATTTCTTCAGAATCCAATGAGCTTGGAGGAAACCCTCCTATTCCATCAAGACAGGAGGAAAATCCTCCTGTTCTCGTAACTCAAGGGGGTAATTCTCTTGTTCTTATGGTACCCCCTCCAAGTAGTTTGGTCACTTCCTTTGATTGGAAGCAACTGGCAGGATGTCGGCTTCCTTCTTATGTGCCTTTCCAGATCATAGTACATGTTTATAATATGATAGTATCTGGAACTATTATAAATGAAGTGGCATCTATGAGTATCCTTTCCTCCACTGCTTGGTAAGCGCTCGATTTGCTGCCACTTGTGCCTATTACCCAAAATTTGTTGGCTTTTAACAGAGGAACTAGTCAACCATTAGGGATCGTTCCTCAGTTGCCTATTACTTTGGGAGGAAAAATTGTTTATCTCAATGTGATGGTAGTCCCAGGCCCTTTAGATTACATTTACTTCTTGGGCGTGACTATGTTTATGACATGGGAGCTATTGTTTCAACACTCTTTCAAGTGATGTGTTTCCTGCATGAAGGCAGAATTGTCGCCGTTGATCAACTTCCATTTCCCGGTCCAAATATGGCTTCTAGTCAACCATCTTCCCTAAATGTTCCTTTTGTCTCAATGGTATCTTCCCCGCCACGAGTCAATTATATGGCAACTCATTCCATGCCTATATCAATTGATAATCAATTCCGCGATGTTGTGCATTATGTATTGGGGGCATTGTAACGAGATCTCTCTAATGGATTCCTTGCTATGTATACCTTCCAGAGCATTGTTCCCCCATCTGATGAGAACCTCTTGGAAGTCATGACCTCTTATGGACCATGACCAAGTAATCATGAGCATAGTTCCTTGTCTTGTGTCAAGCTCATTAAAAAATGAAACAAGGAATATGAGGATAGTTCTTTTACTTTGTCAACCTCATTAAAAAATGAAACAGGTCCCAGAGCATAGTTCCTTGTCTTGTGTCAAGCACGTTAAAAAATGAAACAAGGAATATGAGCATAGTTATTTGTCTTGTGTCAAGCTTGTTAAAAAATGAAACAAGGAATCTGAGCAGAGTTCCTTGCCTTGTGTCAAGCTCATTAAAAAATAAAAAAAGGTCCCCTGAAGCAAAGTTCCAACTCGAATCTTTGATTAGATCTCGTAAAATCCCAGTCGAGTCTTTCAATTGATCTCATAAATGAACCTTCATTCCATCCACCTGATAGCCATGAGTAGTCTACTTAGGTGAATGTAATGAAGCTTGGGGGGCATGCACCTAAAATCAAGTCATGATGCTGGGGGCATGTAAACCAATCTCAATTATAGTTTTTTCATGGTTCAATCTTGTGTAAAAATGAAACTAAATCCAAGCATAGTATTTCATTTCAAGCTTGTGTAAACATGAAACTGAATCCAAGCATAGTTCCCTATGGTTCAAGCTTGTGTAAAAAAGAACCCATCTCCATTTTAACCCTCGTGATTTCCATTCTATCAGCCTCTTCCATCATATGAGCCTTGGTTTTTCTCCTTCCATCGTCACTCTCTACTTGGCTGATCATATGCTTTCACTTGGTTGTTTTATCCTTTTTGAGGAAAAATTGCAATGAGCGGTCTTATTAACAGCCTCTTCACATAAATCAACATGTTTTGAGAAGTTCCAACACCACCGGAACCAGTTGCTATCCTAGACGCCACTTTTTCCTCTAAGTGGAGTCCTCTTTAAGCTCTTTTTAGACTCTTGAAATAAGAAAATTTTGTCGAGTGCTTGTCCTTTTCAACTCGTAAACAGATTAGAAATGACATCTACTTAGTATAAGTTTAACCCTTTTCCGAACTGAGATAGATTACTTATGAAAAAGGAATACATTGATTGAACATGGTAAAAAAGTTCTCTCTTGTATTATTTTACACTTTTTCGGACTTGAGAGACAAATTTACAAAAAAGGACTTGTGGATTTTTCTTTTTGTCCCTTTTCAAACTCTCTAAACATGAAAAGGACCGAGTTCTCATTGTCGTTAAACTCGTTAAAGCATCAAAGGTGACGAACTTGTCCATCATGACAAGAACGAGTTTCACCTTTGCTAGACTCATTAAATCATCACATAGCGATGGATTCACCTGAAGGGTAGAATTATATATCAAGCATATGTTATCCTCCTCAATCTTGTTAAAAAATAAAGAGGTACTGGTCAGCAATGACAGGAGAAATTGGCAAAAGAGACAAATCACTTTATGGTAGCAAGTCGCTCTTGAACATGACACTTTCACTCCATATCTATGACTATTTGGGTTGGTTTATCTGCTTGATGGTTATCATACCTATGGTCTATCACACCATCCATCACTTTGGTTTTGGGTCAATGCTACCAATTCATTCAGTGTCGCCGACGTGTTCAAGAGAAGTCACTCAGTAAACTTCATCCTTTGAAATACTCATAAACCTTCATTTTCATGACCGCCATTCGTATACATTGTGTCATTAGTCACATTCTGTCTTCAAAATCATTACACTCATTTCGTGTCGTTGATGGGGGGATACATCAAGGCCCTCCTACGACGAGTCACTTCTTGTCAAAATCAGCACATTATCCAAGAGGTTGACTTAGAAACACCCTTCCATTACCTTAAGGCTTGCATACATTGATGGCAAGTTTCTTGCTTCTGGCAACAGGTTGACATCACAGGCCCTTGACCGAAAGACTTTGTATGGTGTTCAACATCAAAACACGTATTCACAGCATGTAGAATGTACTATAGTACCTTGAGAATCATTATCATTATTGGTGATTTCTCTCACATCTATTAACAACTTACATCATTGACTGGTAATCAGATAGTGTCCTCCCATGTTTGACTTCAGATCAAATTTTCACATGGTTAGACTTGTACTTGAGAAACCTATTGGATGAGATAGAGGACCCCAGATCTAGTTTCATCCATCCGGGTTGCGATTTCAGGAGAGTACTAAATCATCTATATGATGGATTTACATAGATAGTCAAGGATCTATATCTGTAGATGACTATCTGATTTATGTACACGTAATGAAAAGTTTATATGTTGAGCATGGGTATGCCTTCCCTTAGAAATCCATGAAAAATTAAAAGATAGCATGATATCATGTATTGTAATCGATGCAGGTCACCATCTGCTTTAGATCCTCCTCATCACATCATAAAGCATATCACTCAACATTATCATTTATGACTTCATGCTTTAGGGGGCAGCTATGACAGATCTATTTGGGCATCACTCCCTCATAATCATATCAGTACAAATAGGGCTCATCGAACCCTAATTCAGTTGCTACATTCCCTAGACAAGTCATCATATTGAGTGTTTTCATCCATGAAAGTTTCCTAGTATGAAACCTTGCTGAAATTCCTCCTTGGGACACCAACGCACCCTTGGTTAGGGAAACTGCTCTACATAGCAGGTAGGCCCATTTAGACCTGCATTTCATAGCACTTAGGCCCACTTAAACCTGCACTAGGCAAGGATGAGAGAAATTGGCATAGGATTCTGGGAATATTCCTTAATTCTAGAACATTCTAGAGGATGCCCAACTTTTATCTCATCCTATGAGCTCGACTTTGGATAGGCTATGGATCATCTAATCCTCTATCCTCTCATCTCTTTCTCCATATAAACTAACTATCCAATTATGGAAAACCATTTAATACCCTATTTATGACAAAACCACTTGCATTTCCCTATAAATTGACCACTCTTCATAGTGATATAGGGGTTGGAGCTTGGAGATTATAGAGAAATATTGTTGGTTTAGAGACTTGAAATCATTGTCAAGTAATGTTATGTTGTTGGATTGATGTTGTTATTGGTGTGATGAGGGTTTGGACTAAGCTGGATGAGTGACACAAGATCGAACCACATTGGGTGTAACTTCTCCCTATATCAATCAATAAAGTTGTTTGTTCCTTTTCCAATACTTTTTTCTATATCTATGATGAATGTATGTTGAAATATTGTCGATTCCATTTTTTTACAATAAATAGATCATATGCTTTGATTGTTGTCATCTTTTGTTTATGTTGGTAGGTACCAATTGAGAAAATTCAGTTTGAGCGGGAGCAATGGGAGAAACTCAAAGGAGATCAAAGGAAGTGAAGGATCACAAGTAGGTTCCTTTATCTTATATGTTTATTGTAGGAAAAGGTTAAGCATCTTTACTTCAGTTGTTCTAAGTGTAACTACCCACTTGGGGAAGATATACTTATCTGTAGGTATAAATTACGTATAACAAATACACAATCTGATTTCTCAAGTTTTCTTTCTAATAGGCACAATATTAGACACCCATTTAGAGTATCTAAGGGGAAGTATAAATTTAGCATCATACATCCTTGTCATTTCTTTAGGACAGGGTTTATCCTATGAAGTTTGCTTGAATGGTTTTTGATCTTCCTTGATTGGGATTTTATGTTGTCTGATACTACTATCATATGCTTTTAGATCCTCATAACTCCAGGCAAAGACATCTATGAAATCTTTGGAAAGAGCTATTTATCATTTTTTTGTAATAATAGGAAGTGATTTTGAGAGTTTTATCATTTTGGGATTATGATCACTACCTATATTTCATTTTTCTATGTTTTCCCCTGTGGGTTCCATTTTTGGATTTTTTTTCTACATCATTGATATCAAAAATTAATTTTAACGGAACTATATCCCTAGGCAAAACATTATCCTGAAGCTGAAGTACTTCAAATTCTTGTTTTTCTGGATCTATTTCATGCAATTCTAATTGATGTACATCTTTATTGACTGAAATATTTACATCCAAATCATCAAGTTGTTTATCTACACTAACATATTCAACAATCTAATTTTCTGCTTCACACTTTAAATCTATAATATAATCTTCACACTGATCCTTGGATTGAAAAAAGCTTTCAATTTCTTGGTCACTTCCAAATACTTGCCACTGTCTCATATTATCTGGTACAACTAGACGGTGTTTAACTTCCACCGTGTACTGTCTATTGGGGTGAGGCATTTTGCATGTGCTAGCTGAAAAATCTAAACCATTAGCCAAGACATTTTGATTTATGGAAATGACAAAAAGATCATATTCTACAAAAGTTCCTAGAAATTCGAGCACAACATTTCTATAGGCTCTCAACCTAAGATGTTTGGAAGCATACTCTCCCTTGATATGTCTTACAATTAATTTAGAATCCCCATGGAAAACAATCCTTTTAGCATCTAACTTTTTCAATAATTTCAATCCTAAAAGAAGTGCCTCATATTCTGCTATATTATTGGTGCAATGAAAATCAATTTTATAGGAATGACCCTCTGCATGGTTGTTCACTGAGTTGGACACCCAAACACCTGCCCCTGAACTTGCTTTGGTACAAGATCCATCAAAGCTCATGTTCCAAAAAGGTTCAGTTTCAGTGTTTTGTTGCACAATTAAAGTTTTGTTTTCCTGTTTTTCATTAATATCATTTTCTTCTTGAGTAACCTGTGCATCACCGCCATCATCATTATAAATAATAAAAGAGTCCGGGTCAGAATGAACATAGTAAAGAGGGTAATTATGTGGTTTATCTTGACTGTTGACCATATACTTCATTAAATTTTCCCTATACAGTCTTATATTTTGACCAAAAACTGGTATAGTGGCATAAATCATGTCCATTTCTAGGGTTCCTTGTAATTTTTCTCCCCATGAGTGTGACAACAACATGCCATACTTTGGGGGGATGTCTACAACCACTATATCCATCACTAGACTTTTAGCAAGGATTTGGGCTAAAGTAACACACGGGCCTTTGACCTAGGCTCCTAACTTTGCTAAAATCAAAGGAATACAAATCTTTGTATTGTCTAGTAATGTCAAGTCCTAGTCTTTCCATGACAGCTTTAGGCATTAAATTATGGGACGCACTTGAATCTAGGATAGAATTATGTAGAATTTTTTCATGAATATTCAAACTGACATAAAATGGAGGGACCCCTCCTTGTCTTTTGCCTTCTACTTCTGACCCAAATAGGAGCTCAGGTTGATCATCACTCAAATTTACATCATCAATTTTCTCCCCAATGTTTAATGCCTTCAGGACCTGAGTCCTATATACATTCTTGTTGATTAATTCAGTTAAGGGGATAGAAATTTTCAGCTTTGCAATTTCATTTTCTATACTAAATGGTGTTTGATTTTTAAGCAGATTTGAAAAATCAGACTTATCAACAACTACTTTTGTGGTCAGTTCTGTTTGTTAGCTGGTAGAAGGGATATCAATTTGAGTAGTTCTAGAATAAGTATCAATTGCCTTTTTCATAGTAGCTTCTGTTGGCTTCTTTCCAAGATTTGTTGTGGTTTTCTTAGGGGGATTTTCTATTGTTTTCTTGGGATCAGAATCAAAGACCTCTTTGACAAGATTTTTAGCATTATTTCTATTGGAAATATCTTGATTTTTCTTACTTCTAATATTATACTACCTATGGAATTCCATTATGGCGTTTTCAAATCCTTGTTTGTATTCTTTTGATTCTTCAGAATCCATTTCAGTCTGGGTTATTGTTCCTCCTAAGTGAGGAAAATTGTTTCATCATCACTTATCCCTAAAAAATTAATTTGGTTATCATCCAAATATTCCACAATATTCCCCTCATCATCTGTGTAATTTTCCTGAAAAGGAGGCCGAATCTACTAGTCTAGTCCCTTTTGCTCCCTTTGTTTAATTTGGGGAACATTTCTTCTAAAGCTTTGGTTTCTGGTATGTGGGACATTTTGGTTTTCCCTTGCTTGATTTTGGTCATTGATGCTCACTCTTTGCATCATTTGATTCACTACTTTGACTAGGTTATCAATCTTATGGTCAACAACATAAGTAGAAGGTTCTTCTTTTATGGTTACTCTTTGTTCAGACTTCAGTTTGGCTTTTTTTGCCAGGATGTTGGCTTCAACTTTAATTGCATTTCCTTGCATTTCTTCCAAAGTTGTCGGGTCTCCTTCCCTAAGTTGATATTCCATATCTACATCGACATCATTTGGAAAATCAATCAGGGCTAGACCAAGCGACGACTTGATGTCTTGTGGAATGTCATTGTAAACAGTATTGAATCTTTCATAGTACTCTTCCAATATTTCATTGGGTTTTCATTTTAACCTTTTAAATTCATTTAGGACTTGAAGTGGGTTCTTCTTGATCTCCCATCTAGCTAAAAAATCTTGATGGAAAGCGGCAAGGTTGGTTATACTTCTTGTAGGTAAACCCCTAAACCATTTCTTCACATCACCTCCTAAGCTCTAGGCAAACAATCTCATTTTAACATCGCTTCATCCACTTCTTGGAGGTCAAACACATCATTCATCATATCCACATGCTGTTGGGCGGTATAAGCAGCAATATTATCAAAGGTCACAATTTTGGATGGATAATCGGCATGCATAGCATTTAGCTGGCCTGGTAACACCAAGGGTGCATACCTTCCTACCATAAATGTCCTGGTAGATTGACATGAGGATGGACCTAGTGGAGGTGTAGTTTGGATAACTACAGGGATATTAGGTATAGTAGTTTGAGAAATCAGAGGCAGTGAAGTTGCAACTATTGAATGAGTAGGACTGGGAGGCTGTAAATGTACAAAATGAGATGAATGACTAGACAAAGAGGCTACTGCAACAATTAAAGCAGAGAATTCAAAAGACTGCTGAATAAAATCTTCTTCTATAGCTTGGTCCAACACTAAAAATAGACCTTGTAGTTTGTCAAATTTCTGTAAAGATTCAAGATCAAGATTTGTTTCAAAGACTTGGGTTTGGGACATATATGGTCGCAGTATGGCTTTATCTATGACAGATTGATCTACAAAAGCCTCATACTTGGATCTAAACAAACTTTGTTGAAAAGGAAAATAAAATTCTATGTCTTGTAAAGTTTCAAATTTCTCTGGAAGAGAATTAGAGCTTGACAAAGGAGTATTTTCCAGAGGAGAATTGAATCTAGACAAGGGACTATTACTACCTTGACTCTCGGTTAAGACTTTCTTTCTTACTGGTTTGTCAGGGTCATCTACAATTTTAGCAGGGATGGGATCAGGATGATATCTAGTATAAATTCTTTTGGGAGCCAGGGTTATGGAAAAATCATCACACAAAACTCAAAATTAGAATCTATAATCTAGCAGATATCTACAAAAAAAAACCTCATATAACCTATTTCAGGTTGATACAACAATTTCTTACTGAAATACTGATTTTAAACCAGGGAATAGTAATAGTTTGGATTAAAATGTATTCTTCCCCAGTATGGTCGCCACTATGTTATCGTCCTATATTTTTGAGGTTGAGGGAGTAAATATATTCGACAACATTAAACCACTTTTGAGGCTAAGATCTAGCCCTACCAGCTTCAGAGAGGGATCTCTCCTTATCATTTAGCTTGGTTTTTTAGTTGATTTTAGGCTAGTTATGATTATGTTTGGTTGTTTGTTTGAATTTGTTTGATTGCCTTGGTTGGTTGATCTGATCAAATTACTTGCTTTCCATTAGGCTCTAGAGTCAAATTAAGCTGGATGTTGCACCAAATGTTTAAAAGAGCAATCACAAGGCAAGCTAGTTACATTTAGTGGATCTTTTAAATTGAATTATGAAGTGGAGAAAAAGTGTTTTAAGTAGTGATTGAAAAGAATTTAGGAATTTCTCAATTAGACTTTAGAAGAAAACATACAGATTGTAAAATAAGTCCAAATAAGGTGTTTAATAACATATATTATTTTTCACACTTCTTGTTTTACAGTTAGATTTCAGATGATAAACATACATAGAATAACAAAGGAAACAACAGTTACAATAAGAAAAACATCACCAGTAAATCACAAAACAAGTATCCCGTGAAGAGTCTTTTTATTAATGATGCTCTAGCAACATGGAAAAGTAAAATGCTTTGATAAAAATAGTTACAATGATCAGTAACTGACCCTAAATACTTTCACTAAATGAAGTATTTAAACATAATTTACAAAAAATATTGCAATTAATGCCTCATCGACATGGAATTCTATTATTAACTTCAAACTAATAGAAATGAAATAATGCGACAAAACGAGGTGAATTTGGCAAAGTGATCTGGACATTTGGCACTGCTTTGGTGGAGAACTGTTGGGCATTGAATCCCCCCCAAGGCATGTTTTGGGGCTTAAAGCCCAAGTTTTGGCCAAATTTATTGTAAATACTCCACGAATTGCAGGCGCGGAGCGCGAAATGTATGATAGAGTCACAGGGTTGTCTGCCCTAGTTTTGTAATGTAATGTCGGCCTACCCATGGTCCACGAACCATGGGACTGTATAAATAGAGCGAGAATCTAAGGTGTAAAGAAGGACAGTGAAGGATGAAGAGTTGAGTCGTATCCATAGAGAAAAGTCTAGCTTTGGGTCGTAGAGTAGGAGAAGGCTCTGCAGCTGAGTGCGCAGAGGCCTAATAGTCTGCAGTTAAGTGCGCGGACCCATGTAGCTGAGTGCACAAGGTGGAGTCGAGTCTGTAATCGAAGAAGTGATTAATAAAGAGAAGTTTGATTATAATTCTGTGTATTTGTCCTGGGGTTAATGCATGTTTTATGTAAAATTGCAAATATACTATTTATTTACTACGCACACCTATATGAATGATTTATATTGTTAAGTATAACTTAAAGAATGCAAGTAGGCTAAGTTAATCAACTAACAATATAATATCAGTGAATTATTGGATAATAATGTAGAAGTGCAACGTTCAGCCCTTGAGTAAGGCTACACAAAGGTAGTATCTCAGGTTGCGAGGTATGAGAAAGTGCAAAAAGTGACTTGCACGCAGGGTCAAACCGCGAAGCACTTGAACACATCAGATATCTCAAGGGTGCAAAAACCTAGTTCTAGCACCCTCCCATACTACTTCGAGTGAGACCTCAATCCGCGCTCCTCGGATTGTTGCCAAAAGGGCCAGTAGTACCAGGATTTGTTTGGCTAATCAACTCTGAACCTTGGTCAGGCCCCAACAAGCCAACAAATGGTTTCGTTACCGAGATTGGGATCTGCATAAGGGATGTCTGATGTCGTGTCACTAGAAGTTGACTAAGAAAGAAATTGAAGAGTGGCTAAACAGAAAGATTCACGGTTTGCAGCACAGGAAAACAAGAATCCACGATTATCGAAGGAACAGTGGTTAGAGCGCTACTTATATATGAAAATTCACGAAATTTTCTTTGCATCCTTCCCCTCTGATTTGTATGAGTGGATCGTGAAGGTAGCAGACAGTCAGGGAAGGTGTAGGCTTGACAAACCTATTGTGTGGACTCTAGAGTTGGTGCGTGTAGAAATTCCCACTATAGATCAACAAATTATGCAATAGACTAAAGTAAAATACAAGATCTCTTCTACAACAAACTTTGCGGAAGCTTAATCGAATTGAGCAAGATCAATGAGAACACATATAACTGAGAATGAGAAATCAATCACACATAACACAGAAGAAATAACCCAGGGAAAGCCTTAGCCTAAAACCCCAATCTTTGTATCATCATACAAGTGGAAATCTTGTTCAAGTTACAAAAAGAATAAGCTCTCAAGCTATCCTGCTCTCTCTGCAATCAAACAATACAACTCACAGATTGAATAGACATAGTATATGTCCTCCTCAAGCCCTCCAAGCCTCTTATTTCCTTGTCGAGTTTTTCTTGGGGTCCAATGATGCCACATGTGTGAATTGGCCTTATCACACTCACAAAACCTGAAGAAGTAACTGCACAATCCTCAAGGAAAGAATTCCTTCTGCATGTAAGGGATATTCACAATGGAATATTCTAGCAACTGATAGTACATTGTCCCTCCATTTGATCTCAACTGGGTCTCTGTCCGAACTGACATGCATGATTTATTTATGAGAGACTATTCAATTATCTGAAGTGCAGCAGTTACATGCATGCATGCATGCATTAACTAACTAAACTCACAATTAATTCAACAAACTGTTTGAATTAATCTAACTGGAATTGACTCAGTTAACTGAGCCAAATAATTACAACTCAATATTACAACTCATCCTTATCTCTTTAACTGATGGATAAATTACTCAATCAGTGGAAAAACGGTTGCATGTCCCCACATAGACTTCATGCTTGATTTTCTACAACTAATTAACTCATGGTGAAATAATTAATTATTTTACAAACAGCTACTAAGATAAAATTCGAATTTTTACTTCTCTATTTTAGTTCAAGGACTAAATAAATAGGAAGGTATCTTGAAATTCTATTTATAGCAGTACTAAATTTAGTATGTCTATATTTAGCATTTCTTGTTGCTATTTTCAACACTCCCTGTCAACAAGAAAGGGATTATCAGTAACTCCAATCCTGTCTCTGTGGAACTCGAACTTGCATTTTGACAATGCTTTCGTTAAAATATCTGCATCATGTTCCTCAGTCGAAACATACAGCAACAACATGATCCTCTTGAACACACAATCTCAAAGATGGTGATACCAGATATCAATGTGCTTGGACCTGTCATGAAAAACTAGATTCTCAGATAGTTTGATACAACTTTGATTATCGCAGTAGATCACGGTTGGATCCATCCTCTAACCAGAAAATCCCACTAGAATCTTTCGCATCCAAATGGCCTCACATGCAACTTGACTAGCAGCCATGTATTCAACCTCTGCTAAGCTAAGCGAAACTGATCTTTGTTTCTTGTTGTACTAGGAAACTGCAGTTGAACCAAGGTTGAATATTCCTCTAGAAGTTCTCTTCCGGTCTGATGGACTCCCTACCCAATCCGTATCTGTGAAGCCTTGAAGCTTCACTCCCTATGTCCATCTATACCACAATCCGAACTGAGATGTGCCTCTGAGGTATCTCAGCACATGCTTCGATGCCTTTCAAAACAGCTTGGTAGGCTGAACCATAGCTTGACTCAGTTGGCTCCCCAAAAAGCATAAGTCGAGTCGTGTGTTCACCAAATACATAAGTGAACCCACCAGTTGTCGATAAACAATAGCAGCTACTACCTCACCTGAAGCAACATCCTCCTTCCTCCAGTTCCCAGCTAGAGGAGTCTGCATGGGCTTGCACTTCTCCATGTGAAAGTGCCTGAGTATCTCATTAGCATACTTGCCTTGAGAGACAAATACTTCTATTCACCATCTTTCCACCACACCTCCATGCCTAAAAATTAGTGCATAAGACCCATGTATTTCATTTCAAACTCTCTTGCAAGGTCCTCCTTGCAAGACTGTATCAGTTGATCATCACCTGTCAAAATCAGATCATCGACATAAAGATCAATGATCAATGGTTTACCTTCTACCATGATGTGGTAAAGGTTCGCATCTGCTTCACTCTTGGTGAAGACAACCCGATGAAATAGTTGTCAATCCTAGTGTACCAAGCATGGGATGCTTGCTTCAGCTCATACAAAGCCCTCTTGAGTCAACACACATACGACTCACGATTGAAGGTCTCGAAACCTTCTGGCTGCTCAATGTACACCTCCTCCTCAATCTTCCCATTGAGGAATGTTATATTCGTGCCCATCTGATGGATCTTCCAACCCATCTAAGCTGGTAGTGGCAACATCGATCTGATAAATGAGTACCTTGCTATGGGAGCAAAGGTCTCATTGTAGTCAATCCCCTTGACCTGTGAGAAACCTCGGGCAACAAACCTTGCCTTATGTTTCTCAACACTGCCATCAGCTACCTGCTTTACCTTGTAAAGCCATTTGGAACTCACCATTGACTTGCCCTGAGGGCTTGGGACAACATCCCACACACTGTTCTGAATGATAGAGTCGTACTCCTCTACCATTGCATCAACCCAGAATGGTTGCTGCATTGCCTCCTCGAATGAAGAAGGTTTGGTATCTACATACTCCCCAACTAGGGCCATGTACACAATGTACCACTCGGGCGACCTACTCTGTCTACGTTGAGAAGATGGTTGTCTCACATTCTCTCGTGCATCCAACATCAACCTGTCAGCTTCCCTTGAGCATTTCCGCCCATCTCTAGAAGTCTCAGCATGAGTGGATGTGTCCACTCCCAGATCCTCCGCATGCAGCTGCTCCGCATCAATCTGAGGCTCCTCCTCCTTAGGAACTGAGATTTCCTCCTCTACATGCAACTTGAGATCCATCTCAAGTGATAATCACATGGCTTTCTGCTCATCGAACTTCAGATCCCTGCGTACCATTGTCCTGTGACTGGTAGGAAGGTACACCCTATAGTTGTGGGGTGTATTCATGTACCCCACAAGTATTCCCAACCCAACTGTGGGATCTAGCTTCTTCCAGGCATATTTGGTCACATGACAGTAAACTGATGATCCAAATATTCGGAAGTGACTCACATCTAGTCGCTTCCCAGAAAGGGCCTCCATAGGTGTCTTCATTCCTAGTATACGGTGCGGGCTTCTGTTTTGCAAGTATACTGTTGTATTGCATGCCTCAAACCACAAATGCAGTGGTAGGCTTTGGTCATGCAACATCACTCGAGCTTCTCCCACAATCGATCTGTTCTTCCTTTCGGCCACCCCATTCTGTTGTGGGTTATGGAGTGTCGTCAACTCCCATTTAATTCCTTCTGCATCGTAGAAGTCTTTAAACTGTTGGGAGACATACTCTCCACCATTGTCACTACGCAAGGCTTTTATTTTCTTTCCAAATTCTTTCTATGCCAAGGCTTTAAACTCACAAAACATAAAGAAGGTCTAATCCTTCTTTTGCATAAAGTAGATCCAACATCTACGAGAAAAATCATCAATAAAAATAACATAGTACCTTTGTTTAGCGGTGGAGGCCATAGAGAAAGGTCCACAAACATCTGAGTGAGCTTGCTCCAGGATTTCTCTAGCTCTACTGTCTCGATCCGAAAAGGAATATTTCACATACTTACCCAAGGTACAACCTTTGCATGTATTCGTCTGCTTCAGTTTTCCCTTGGGAAGCCCGATAGAAATCTGCTGCATGATCTTCAGGGTTCCATGGTGCAAGTGGCCCAGTCTTCTATGCCATAGCTCGCTAACATCTTGGCTCTGCACCATCTTAGATTTGGAATTCAATGTAGCACAGTCATCTACCTTCAGCTTGTAGAGACTCTTTACTCAAATCCCAATTCTCTTTGTATGTCCAGTACCGATATGCCTCAGGAATACCTTTCCTTTACTAAAGACTACATCATAGCCTTTATCTTCTAGCATAGCAACAGACATAAGATTCTTCTTCAGACCTGGTACATACTTTACATCAGTTAGGGTGAGGGGAGCTCCATGCTCCCTCTGAAACACAACCGTACCTTCACCTGAAACATCGTACTTTCCATCATCGCCCATCTCAATCCGCATCTAGATATCCTTCTCCTCTAAGGTATTGAAAAGATTCTTGTCACGTGATATGTGGAATGAAGCTCCACTGTCTAGAAACCACACACATCCCACCATGGATGAAACCATGCATGTGATAAGAGAGAAATCCAACTCAAACTGTGAGTCCAATGCCTCACCATCAGATCCCTTCGAGGATCCCTTCTTGGATTTCTTCTCATAGCATAATGGCCCACTTCATGACAATGAAAGCATCGCACTTTCGATTTTTCAAAATTCTTCCCATTGTTAGAGTCGGTCTGGTCAGTCCTCCGTCAGAGATCAAAACTCTTTTTGCATTTCATGTTTAGGTGTCCCGCTCCATTCTCCCAGCTGCATTCCGCTAGGGGCATGCCATAACCTGACGGAGAAGGTCATGATAATCACTCCCCCTCATGTCTGGCTCCTGTTGGCTCAGGTCTTTTGTCAATAATCATCAAAGTCCATGACATTCAAGGTCTGGTCCTCTAAAGGACAAAAGTCATTTTCGATGTCTAGGTCTAGGGATTCATCAATTTGGTCTTTGAACATGTCCAGTAAAGCCACGCAGGCCAGAGTGAGGCCCTTACATAGTTATGGTTCAGAGAGCTTCATCATCATGCGGATAGACTTCGACTCTTCTTCAAAACTCTGTTTTGAAGCAAAGTCAAACAGTGTAATTTATGACAAAATTTTCAAAAAAGTCGCCAGTTGATTTCTTCAGATGCAGTCATGGTTTCCGTGGCCAAATGTCCTATCCTGCAGTCCCTGCAAAGAGTGCCGAAAATTTCATCATTTGAGCTAAATTTCAAAGGGAAAGTGAAAATCAATGTGTTTTAAAGTCAGTGAAAAAGTGCCAAAACATAACATTAGAAAAATGGGTTTTTGAAGAGGCAAAAATTAAACCCATCTCTTCCAAGGCTATATATACAATTTTTTATCAAAACCAAAGGCATTGTTCTATTACAAGCCTTAGAGAAGTGTTGTAAAGATGTGAGTGTGCATTTGTGAGTGTTTGAGTGAGTTGGAGGTGGTTTTAGAGGGCGCGACGCATATACCCAGGAGCGCGGCGCACACAGAGCCTACCTGCAGTTCAATTTTTCTAAGGGCGCGGTGCATACCTAGGGCACGACACACTGGTCTTTGCACGCAACGCACATAGACAAGGGCCAAAACAAGTGCCCAATCACTTCCAAATTTTGGTGAAGCCTATCAAATTGAGAGGTAGGCCTTATATCATTCCTTGCTCATCAGATTTTGTCAATGATATGGTGTTTATAGAGATGTTTCAATGCCACCAAAATGCATAAAATCAACCATAAGAAATCACCAAGAAACATGATGGCTAGGGTTGTTAAAATGTGTTGTTAGTGCCAAGATTTCACTCCACTCACCTTTTTCCCCTCACCTATCATTTTTCCCATCCTCCCTCTCTCATTTTTCCTAAAATCCATGCCCTAAACTACTACCAAACCCTCTCCCCTATCCCTCCACTATTTGGTCAACACAAAACCCCAAACCCTACCCCATCAAAATACCCAAACTCCTCCCATATCCCTAACAAATTTCTCCCTATAACCCCTATTCCCATTACATCACTCCCTTCCTAACACTCCCTGTTTCATTGTTCCCCTTGGTAACAGATATTACAAAGGCACCCAGCCTCATACCATCATCAAAAGGCAGCCTAGTCACAGTCCATACTGCAGTCATGAAATCACAACATTCGTCAGAGTATGAGATGGAAACACAAAGTGACTCTTCCTCAGAAGAGCAGGCTCCTAGGAGGCACCACAAGAGTGGAAAACATGTCAGGGATGAACCAACTACCCTCACTGAATTACAAGCATGCCCTCTTGCCATGTCATGCTTCCAGCACCTATCATGTTTTGAATTTTGTCAAAGGGTGGCAAATGTTAGAGTTCATCATGAGTTGGC
>APFE030661682.1:0-37854 GCA_000404065.3 Pinus taeda | reverse complement strand
CACGAAGTAATCCGTGCCTTTGTATTAAGTTCTCTGTTCATTGAGGTCCATTGGTCCCATACCATCCCAGAAACACAGTCATTCATAAAAATCGCTTCTTGTATTCATATTCACTTAATAGCCTAAGATAAATAGTTCATTGTAAGTCATCTCAGACCTTTTCGTTCATCTATTCACTGAGTGTGACTCAGAGAGAGACCTCTCCTATTCTGGTAGGGCTAGCTACCAGACTGAGCGTGGTTTGTGGTTACCCTGAATTTTGCCTTCTTTCAGCCTAAGGCAGATTTAGGTGCTAACACCCACCATGGGAAGAAAAAAATTTGGGATGGGATGCCTTCCCTTTCCCTTTCCTCACCTTACTCGCTAAGGCTAGATTTTCCACATCATCTTGCTTCGATGAGGATCCATCTCTGCTACTTCTTCTTATCTCCTCTTGCATCAGATCCGACCAAAGTCGTTCCCAATCTGGCAATTTTTATCTTCTATTAACCGAGTCTTAGTAGCTATGCGAGCTCTTAGGAAGATCAAGGAGTGCAAGACTCACCATGTCATCATCAATAGTCATGATCCCTACACTTCCAAGCTCATCCATATAGGTGGTGAGCTTGTTCAAATATGTAGAGATCATGTCGCCCTTTTCACACTTGATTTTCCGAAGCTTGTATTTCAACGCTAGCTTCCTCTGATTGTTGCTATTCTGATATAGATCTTTCAATGTTTTCCACATCAAAAACAGTGTCTCCTTCCCATGGAGGCTCGAGGCAATGTGGTCTCGAACTTCCTCTAGGAGAATTCTCCTTGCTCTAGCCACACATTTCTTCCATTCTGCCAATTGAGTAGCATAAGTCAGCTTGGGGGACTTCTTGATAAATGAATTCTTTTAGGCCATTATCCTCTAATATTTCTTCCATGCTATCCTTCCAAGCTATATAATTCGAGCTGCCATCAAGGGCATAATTGGGTCTTAAACCGTTGAACGCCATTGGTGAAATTGAGATGTGTCAAGAACTCGATTTCTATATTCAGGAACATCAAACTTAAAAATTCTTCCTTCTTGTATATTGTTCTTCACCTTGGTTACCTTTGCTCCGATAACATGTAGAAATTCCCACTGTAGATCAACAGATTATGCAATAGACTAAAACAAAATACAAGATCTAATTCTACAACAAAATTTGCGGAAGCTTAATCGAATTGAGCAAGATCAATGAGAACACATATAACTAAGAATGAGAAATCAATCACACATAACACAAAAGAATAACACAAAAGCCTCAGCGTAAAATCCCAATCTCTGTATTATCATACAAGTGGAAATCTTGTTCAAGTTACAAAAAGAATCAGCTCTTAAGATATCCTGCTCTATCTACAATCAAACAATACAGCTCACAGACTGAATAGACACAGTATATGTCCTCCTCAAGCCCTCCAAACCTCCTATTTCCTTGCGCAGTTTTCCTTGGGGTCTAGTGATGCCACATGTGTGAATTGGCCTCATCACACTCACAAAACCTGAAGAATTTAATCCTCAAGGAAAGAATTCCTTCTGCATGCAAGGGATATTCACAATGGAATATTCTAGCAATTGATAGTACATTGTCCCTCCATCTGATCTCAACTGGGTCTCTATTTGAACTGACATGCATGAGTTATTTATGAGAGAATATTTAGTTATCTGAAGTGCAGCAGTTACATGCATGCATGCATTAACTAACTAAACTCACAAATAATTCAACAAACTGTTTGAATTAATCTAACTGGACATGACTCAGTTAATTGAGCCAAATAATTACAACTCATCCTTATCTCTTTCACTGATGGATAAATTCCTCAATCAATGGAGAAACTATTGCATGTCCCCACATAGACTTTATGTTTGATTTTCTACAACTAATTAACTCATGGTGAATTAATTAATTATTTTACAAACAGCTGCTAAGATCAAATTCAAATTTTTACTTCTCTTTTAGTTCAGGGGCTAACGTAAATAGGAAGGTATCTTGAAATTCTATTTATAGCAGTACTAAATCTAGCACTTCCATATTTAGCATTTCTTGTTGCTATTTTCAACAACGCATAGACTAGAAACATCAAAAGATAAGATCGTGTGCGCTATGGACCATTGGCTTGATCGAATTATAGGAGGGTTTATCACTAAGTTCGCGGTAGATACGTCAGTTGGCTACAGCGACGCAAAACGACGCTTACTCAAAGGACCGCGAGGTAAATACATTAAATCCTTGAACACTTGGATTAAAATGTTGCTGTGTGAAAAGTAGGTTATGCGAATAAATTGATGTTTGGGGCTACACGAAGTGGGAGGATCTACAGAAATGAAGGTAGCAAAGACTTAGATACTAGTCCGTTGATTTCACCTTCGCAAGAGAGCGAGGAGGAGCTCTCAAATGTTTCACCAAGAAGTACGATCAGTCTGATAAGACAGGGAATTCCATGCATACCACCCCCACCTACACCACCACCAGGTTCACCATCTTCACCCCCATCTTTGGCCACACCACCTTCGCCACCACCACAGTTCAATATGGCAAGCGCAATAATGTTGTTAGTATTCAAAGGAGTAGGGAATGAATATCCAGACCAATTTTGGTTCGTGGTAAAAGCTATATGGGAAGCACAAGGAGACGTAGACAACAACTTAAAGAAGGCAACACTGGTCAGTTCCTTGGAAGATCACGCACTGACGTGGTACATTAAGCATTCCAATGACAATCCAAACGTAGGAATCGCAGACATCCAAGCTACGCTAAACAAATAATTTAGCAAGCCAAAATCAGAGACACAGTCGATTATCAGATTTAAGGAAATCACGATGCTTCCAGACGAGAACCCCTAGGAGCTAGATCAAAGACTGAAGGGTAAAATCCATGAAGCTAATATGACCTTGACGGACACACAACATTGTGCATGGTTTTTAGCATCACTAACACTGCATCTAAGGAACTCCTTGTCACAACAAAAGATGACCACTTAGGCCGAGGCCTTGGAGATGGAGATGAGACTGCACGAAACCCATACAAGATCCTAACCTGGGAGTTCAACAGATCCACATGCAGCTGTAGAACTTGTGCCTTGATATGAAGAGTTTGAAACAAGACAAGACAGCTCACCCAGAAGCGCGCAAGGAGGTATGGTGCGTAAAGTGAAAAGGCCAGGGACATGACAAGGACCATTGTCCAGTCTTCGCGAACTACCTAGCGGGAGGAGGGCCAATGCCATTGAGACCAAAGGCACAATCAGGACCAAGCGCGACACCTTCATTATGGTGCACAATTTGTTAGATAGGAGGGAAGCATGCTACAGATAACTGCCATCTATTACAGAAGTATACGCAGATGTCCCAACAATTGTTCTATAATTTTTGTAGGTTAGTAGGCCATGATGAGAGTACATGTAGAAGTTATGAACTGATGATGGATTAGACTCATACCTATAGGGTTCAGACCGAAATGCGAGCCCTCAAGCAAAATGTAGGAATGGTGTGCACTGGATTTCAGGGGCGCGGATGAGATCGAGGTGGAAGGGTCGCGAACAGCTGATTTGTTACAATTGCGGAGGGCCAGGGAATTATGCTTGCGATTGTAAAAATATAACGAGAGCATAATGTTTATATTGTACGCAGTTTGACCATGAGATAGAGGACTGCCCCACCCTGATAGTGAGGTTTTGTGATAAAGGAACACTCCAGCCTCCCCTGACTTAGAAACTGCAAATGATGAGGTCTGAGCCTTGTGAGGAGGACCCCAATGTAAACATCGTGCTCTGAAGTGGTATCACGATAGGAGATGACAAGGGAAATAAACCCGAAGAGAGTGCCTAGGTTCACAAGTCTCCAACCAAGGAACCAGAGTTTGGTTTGGAGTGCGCGAAGGAGACATTCATGGAAGCTAAGAAGAGCTTCATGGAGGCCTCCACTTCAAGTAGTAAAGAAAAACTAGAACCGAAGATGGACCCTTCAATGCTCACTACCTTTGTGGAGACATGTATTAAGTTGCTACGTGATAGCAAAGCGGTGAAGGGGCTGCAATAACTCATCACTAGATGTGCTAGATCAGGAGAACCGTGCATAGTCCGGAAGCTCGGGAAGCACACAATGCAAAAAGGAAGGGGAATGAGATTGAATGTGAAAATCAGGGAATATGAAATGGATCAAGTGATTTTGGATCTAGGATCGAACGTAAACGTCCTCCCGAAGCAAACATGGGAGCGCATGGGCAGGCTCACGTTGCAATGGTCTCCTATTCAATTGTGAATGGTGAACAAGCAAAAGTTCCTACTGATGGGAAGATTGTAGGAAATAACAGTAGATATCGAAGGTGCGAGCGCGCTTGCAGATTTCGAAGTAATAGAGATTGTTGATGACAGCAATCCCTATACTACACTACTGGGAATAGATTGGGCCACTGAACGGAGTGATGAATCTAACGAAGCGCAAGATGATTTTTGAGAAAAGGTTGTTGTGTGTAGTGGTACCTCCAAACCTTGCGGAGGGATCACGCTACACAGGGTCAGTGCGTGAATGTGACAACGACGATGATCTAGACTGTATCTACAAGATAACCACGTGAGAGTAGAACTGGGTGAATCCAACAATGGATGGCAAGATTTCGTGGGAGCGCAAAAGCTCCTGCACTTTAGATTCGAACGAGGAAATAGATAGATGGTAGAACTGATTACATGAGGTAACCACACTCAACTGCAACATGATGATAAGGTCACTATGCTGTGTAGCAACAGAAGCAAGAAATCTTCCTATGTATGATGGGTTGAGCAAGGTAGATGATTTCTTGAACAAATTTGAACAGGAAGTACTAGAAGAGTAGCATTTTAACGCTCTGAAATGGGCATTGTGCGCTACGCCCACAAGGTGGTGGGTTACGCACCAGCAGAATTTTGAGGACTGACGGGAATGCAAAAGGATGATGCTCATATGGTTTGGAAAGCCTCGGATGCGGATGGAAGCAGAGTATGATGGAAGAAACAACTTGCGCACCCACCTCTACAGATGGGTACAAATGTATGGTACGCCACCTGCATGAACACACACCGTCCTCACGATAGGAAACAAGACCAACAAGCAGGAGCAGGCAAGACAAGGGTGTGAATGATGAAGTATGATAAGACCAAGCGTGCCAAAGATTATCCATGTGGAAGCCTTTGACAAGGGGCGCAAAGTACTAATCATGGTCCATCATCTTAGACCCACTGACTCGGACCTGCGTGTACCAATGGGTCTATGGGCTTATAGGACCATGTGCAAAACCTTGACCGCGCGGGAACTTCCGACGCTGAAGTATGAAGCAAATGTTGTAGTCCCTATAGAGCGTGCCCGGAGAGAAGAAATCACACAAGAAACAGAACACATGGGACTTGAGGAAGAAATCTGATGGGGAAACTTTAGACTCTGCGAACTTGAAAAAGAAAGGGTACGATTAAGGAAGAATAGCACTTTGATGGATGCGGAGGTCAAGAAGCTGGAGGACAAGATCAAGGAAGAGTTTCTCGGTGAAAAACCTAGGATGTTATGACAAGGTGCATACGATCATACTGACAAGTTTGAGGGCTATTGTTGTGAATTGGTTAGTCTGATGCCTTGGCTTGGACCGCATATTGCTAAGCCTAGTGACCAGGATAGCACGTTTCACATGGAGAAGTGAATGATGCTAACCACAACAATAGAAGGAGGGTATTCGAGAACCATGATGGAGGACAGGATGGAGCCCCACATGGGTGGTTTGACCACCTGACTAGCCGCAGGAAGGACATTCCTAGTGCTCTAGGCAGTTGCAAGGGAGCACGGAACTATAACCTATTGTGCTCGGGAGCTGTGCGATATTGGGGATGCACGTAGTAGAAGAGAGTCACAAGGTCTGCGACCACGCATAGGGGGCTACGCTACCACGCGAGTTGGCCAGAAAGTGACCTTTGAAGTCACTATTCATGATGGGATGCTCAACTTGAGCCAAATGGAGCAGGCGACGAGCATTTAAGACGCAATCTATGGGAAAGATTTGGGAAAATCTTCCACCAAGAAAGCATTAATGGACCGAAATTGGGGGGAATGGTTGAATTCAAATTCAAAAGGCGCTATAAAACACAAAAGGCTACCCATCAAATAACACTTGGTCATTTGAGAATTGAGCAATTGAGCAGAGCCTTGAGCATTGTGAGTCGAGCGTTAATTGAGCCCCTGAATTTGCGAGCGACAGATTACAACCCAAATACAATGACAAAAACTAAGGATGGTCAGGGAATAGAAGAGGTAACAGTCGGCGAGGCTGTGCAGGCCCTAACTATGGAGGATGTTCTAGAAGGTGCCAAGGTTGCGGCAGAAATCCCCAAATCACCACGTACGCCAAGACCTAAGAAATATAAGCAAGCAATGGCTCCCATATGCATGTCCCCGAGGAACCTGATGCGCAGCAAACTATCAATGAAAGAAAAGGGGAAAGCCGTCACAATAGAAACTGATGAGGAAGAAGAAGATTTGTAGGCCCTCATCATCGCAGAGGAAGAAGACAAAGGAATGGACAAGGATATTCAACCTACACACTCTGTGACAAAACTGCCCGCATATGTCCCCCCATGGAAAGGGAAGACCAAAGTGCCTAAGGACCTAGACGAAACCAATAGTTCACTCCAAACCCTACTCTTCCCAGACGACATTGTGTTTGAAGGCACGCACCTGGGCCGCGTACCAACTATGAAATTTGAAGATTGGGACCTCACGGACCACGAAAAGTTCCCTCGCCTGGAGACCAGAAACCTCATGAAGTAGAACACCGAGGGGGTGGTGACAACATTATAGCAGCGGAAGTGGTTGCACAGTGTGGAAAAATTCGGTTGTTGAACTTACTATGGGTGTTGCATTTCCACCGTGCACCAATAACTATTTTCATCATTAGGCAGCTGCTCTGCCTGGTGCATGATGGGTATCTATGGCTGGAGGGGCCTATCCCCATCATGGCAGACCTAATTCACCGCATCTCCTAGATCCCCCACAAAGGAAAGGACCCCACAACCATATCGGAAGGAAAGGGTAGTGATTTGGCCCTCGCAGAGGCCATGAAGACGAAGTACAAGCTAGAGAAGAAGAAGAGGGGTTATGCTATCTCCAGCATCAAGGAAAAAGAAGTACACGTAGCAATCCAAATCTTGGCCAGCAAAGTTATGCGAAAATGTCGCGCAAACGAGGTACCTGCACTGGTGATCGCACTAGCCAAGCAATGCGCAGAAGGGGTCCAGGCTAACTAGTCTGAATTCCTCTGCATAGAATTTTTGGAAAATTTTCGCGAAGCCCAGGAGCAGTGTAAAACCTTCCACTATGTGTGGTTGTTACTATCCATAGTGCTCGTAGCAAGGGAATTGCCGGAGGATAGTCAATTCCCCATAATTGACAAAGAATTACCAGAGACCACGAAGTACGCTTCGCTCTGGGCCACAAAGGATGTGAAAAGGATACGTGATATCTAAGATCTTTTATGTACTCATGGAGATGAACATCCAGATGTCGATCAACTGGAAGCCACACTTGTCACCCATGGTCTACAGTAGTTTGCAGAGCTTCGCATAAATTAAGGCAGACATGCACAACATCTTTATCAGGGCGCGCAAGGATCCAGCGAAGCAGTGGACGAAGCTATCTTTTGTAGCCACAGACAATGCCATTTTCAATGTTCTGGAGACATGGCCATCGGAGTGGCACACCCCATACCTCATAGAGATCGAAGGATCGACAGTGCAAAGAAGGAAAGACAAGGCCAAGCTGCGCCTCACATAGTTGGCCGAGAAAAGGTGGAAGGAAACAACAGCAACCAAAGTGCGCAAAACATGGGAAGTGGCACAGAAAGCCACCGAGAATAAAAAGGTCGCAGAAGTAGAAGCAGCAACACAAGAGGTAGAGGAAGAAACCGCGAAGGCGGATGAAGGCCAAGGGCAGGAGGCAGAACATGTAGAAACAACAGAAGGGAGCGCATACCCAGGGACCGCACCCACACATGGCAGAACGAGCAGGGTCAAGGAAGAAGATCAAGGTGTCGAAATTGGCCATTGACCCAATCACCCTAACTGAGGGTGATCTGCATGACATTGGCGAGATGGTGCGCAATGTCACCAATGAGACCCTTCAGGATTTTATGCAGGAGCACCAGATTGTGTTGGGGTCCCTTAGAGCGTAGTTGTAGGAGTTGCAGACACGTCCCCCTTAGGTGGGTACCCTTTCAACCCACCTCGCAGTAGGATCCTCGGTAGCAGAACATATTTTGCGTGCGCGGATGAAAAACACAATCGTGTTGCTGGAAGGGGCTCTAGTAGCATCAAATGAAGATAACAAGCTATCAATTAGCATGATGAAAGGTCTCAGGGTTAATATAGTTGCCCTTTCGCACAAGAAACTATATCTATTGCAGGATGGGATAATGGCAGAGCTGTGCGCTAGGGAGAGCCACACAATCCAAGTCATTAGTGAGCAGTGGATAAATATAGAACAACTCAACTTATAGCGTGACAAATTGGTGTTGCAAAATCAATAGTTGGTGCAGGTGGTAGATGATGCCTGCTGAAGCGTCCCGGAGTTGGCCATCCCAGCAGACCTACTAGTGGAGGTGCAGATCCACAGGCTCGCAGCAGGAGCCCGCGAGGCCAAGGAAGAAATGACCAAGGTTCAGCTGGAGCTGAATATTCAGATCACCAAGCTGCGGTTAAAGGCACAACCATCCACTCCCCAGAAGTCATAGAATAACATGCTAGCGCTATCACAATGGGATTAGAGGAGATTGGAGGTGTAGTGTGAGACTACACCAACTTGTTGGAGGAATCACTTGAGGTCCTCACAACTCTGCAAGAGGACCCTAACATCTAGCGCTTGGAAACAGGAGTGCCAGAACTCCAACAACAATATGACAGTGTCCAAGGAACTGCACAGATAGTGGTCCTCACTCAGCGGCTTGGGAGGATGCAGTGGGCTAAGGCACTAAAAGAGCAGGTGGATGTGGCTCGACATAAGGAGGTAGTTCTAAAAGCACACGTCCAGCCTTGGATCGACAAGGCTTTCACTATCATAGCAGCCATCGAAGAAAAGCTTGCGCATATACTGGGGATGTACACATTGAGGAAGAGAAGCACTCCTGACTCAAAGGTCTCGGAAGAGTGCATGCCGTAGGTCCAGGAAACAATAGCTCAATGCACTGCTAACCTCCGCACAGTTCAAGAATAGCTGGCAAGACTCCACGCAAAGATTGCCGCACCGATAGAGTGACTCGAGGGCGAGTCATGATGTTTGCGTTGGGGGCCTGTTGGGCATCAAATCCTCCCCAAGGCATGTTTTGTGGCTTAAATCCCAAGTTTTGACCAAATTTTATTATAAAGACTTCACGAATTACAGGCGCAGAGCACGAAATGTATGATAGATTCACAGGCTTGTCCGCCCTAGTTTTGTAATGTAATGTCAGCCCGCCCATGGTCTGTGGACTATGGGATTGTATAAATAGAGCGAGACTCTAAGGTGTAAATAAGGATAGTGAAGGATGAAGAGTTGAGTCATATCCATAGAGAAAAGTCTAGTTTTGGGTCGTATAGTAGGAGAAGGCTCTACAACTGAGTGCACAGAGGCCTAGTAGTCCACAACTGAGTGCGCAGACCCCTGTAGCTGAGTGTGTAGGGTGGAGTCAAGTTTGTAACCGAAGAAGTGATTAATAAAGAGAAGTTTTATTATAATTTTGTGTATTTATCCTCGAGTTAATGCATGTTTTATGTAAAATTGCAAATATACTATTTATTTACTGCGCGCACCTGTATGAATGATTTATATTGTTAAGTATAACTAAAGAATTGAAGTAGGCTAAGTTAATCAACTAACAATAGAATACCAGTGAAGGATTGGATAATAACACAGAAGTGCAACGTTCAGCCCCTAAGTAAGGCTGTGCAAAGGCAGTATCTCAGGTTCTGCGAGGTACGGGAAAGTGCACAAAGTGACTTGCGCACAGGGTCAAACTACGGACCACTTGAACTCATCAAACATCTCCAAGGTTTGGAAACCTAGTTCAAGCAACCTCCCATAGTACTTCATGTGAGACTCAGTCCACACTCTGCACACTGTTGCCGAAAGGGCCAGTAGTATCGAGATTTGTTTGGCTAATCAACTTCGAACCTTAGTTAGGCCCCAACAAGCCAACAAGAATAGTTGCTGAGTGGCCACTATTTGGGTTTTATGCTGGTAAAGATGATCTCTTCTTTAATCCTGGAATTCACATAGTTTATCCCACCACTCCTCATCTGGAATGGTAATTTTTCTTGCTTTGCAGTAGATCTCATCTACCTCGATATATTGAGCGAATGTGGGTTTTACTATAAAAATGTGTTTTATCTCATGTTGGATGAAACTAATGTCACTGATAGCTTCATAAAAAGCTCTCCCTATCATATCATTTTTAATGTGGGAAGACTTGGCCATATCCTTTGCAATTCCTTTCATCTTCTTCATATAGTCTTCCCTAGTCATCAGTTTGTCATTGATTACAAATAAAGAAGGCATGCCCTTCTTATTTAATGCTTATATTCTAGTGAAAAACCTATTAACTGCTACCTCCAAAGTGTGACATTTCTCTGTTAGCTACAAAACCAAGTTCTTCTTTGTTAGAACTTTCTTTACTTCTAAGATTGTTTATGTTCTGTCATCTACTCCCCAATCATCCAGCTCATATCTGTTTTTGGAATTGAGAAACTTTATGATGATGTTGGCTATGGTAGGCATATCTCCCAATTTATTATTGATAGTGGATATTGCTTGCTTGGATTTCTCCATCAACTCTTTCTGTTCAAATATAATCTGGATACATGGCCATATTTCATCCATTGCTTTGATAATATTACTCCATATCATTTCTTTAACTTGGGCCAATGTGTGGCCAATAGAGGACTTAGTTGTTGATTTCCTACATACTTATATCTGGTTTTGAGCTCTTTGTGGCTCTGCTGCATGGAAAATTTTAGTCTTTGTCTTCTGGTTTGTAGAATATTGACTTGAGCCTGCAATATTTTGATTTCTTCAGTTTGGAGAGACACGTTCTGCATTGCACTGGCCAATTGATCTGCAACAGCCCCTGTGTTTTTTGTAGAAGATGTAGCTGTAGGAATGGATGTGATAGCCAGTGATTCCAAAGGGACAATAGCCATTTTGGCAGCTTGCTCATTTTCTTTCATTATCTTTTCCATCTTTTTCTCCATTTGCTTCAACTGTGCACTCTGCTCCATGATGCACTTCATCATGTCTGCCTTCTGTGACTCGGTTTCTTCAATGTCCTTGGCAAGAGGATCTTCTGTGGCTAGTAATTTCAACTTCTTCCTTAATGTTTCTATGCCTGTATTATTTTTCCTTCCAATCTCTTCTGCAACATTGATATTTGTAGGATCATAACCTACTTTGAACACCAAGTCCTCCAAATATTTGATCCTTGTGTCTTTGGCAAGTGCAAATAACTTCACCATCTTCAATTGTGATTGAACATTGGTTGTAACCTACAATTTAGACAAACTCATGGTACTATTAGTGGGAGTGGATGAAATAATTTTCCCAATCTACTTGTGCATCTCCAATTTTTCAATGGGATGTATGTCTTTCACATCAAATTCAAATGATGTCTTCTTGTAGTTTGATGTTGCCTTGGGATGGGGAATCTGTTCTTGGAGGAATGCCATTTTCATTCTAACTTTCTTAGAGTTAAAGCTTGACAACAGTGTGCTTTGAAATATGGAAGTATTCTTATAGAACTGATTATATGTGTTGATCTTCAAGGCCTCATTTCTCACTTTAATCTCCTTGAAAATGTCAAATATACTCTTTTTTGTCTCCCCTGTGGTAGATGTGTTGGTTTGCATAACATGTTGCTAATCTTGTGAAGCCATGCAGGTAGTGGGAGAAAGTGTAGTGTGATCACCCACCAATGAGGAAAAAAGTGGCTCTTTGGTGGTGATAATATTCTCTTGCTCTGAATCCTTGCTTAGGCTTAGTTTGGAATGTATCTTAGCCTTCTTCCTATACATGATTTTGAAGCCTTCACTAGAAATCTCAGTCACTGAAGGTGACTCTTCTTCTCTATTTCTCTTTTTTGTTTTCTCCTTTGCGATAGGAGTCTGTATTGTTGAATATGTCACCAACTGCTCCTTTGCCTCTTGTAGAGTGTTTTCAGTCCATTCTGGCTAATTTTTATACTTTTCAATCTCTGGTCTGGCTATGTGAAAATAAGAAGTAGACTTGTTCTCTACCCTTAACTTGGAGATGACCCCTAATGGATCATATGATCGTGTGAACTAAGGTTGAATTGCATTTCTTTCAGTAGTTTGTCTGCCTCTTCCCCTACTGCCCTATTGTTGCAAATGAAAGGTCCTATTTGAGTTTTGATTTTGAATTGGGATTTCTTCTTAGCAGCTACAAAGTGAATCTCATCCATAATGAGCATTTTCTTGATGTATTCCAAGGAAAAAATCCTCATTAGGAGGAATTTTGGCAGTTTGTAAGGGGCAAGGTCACACCCAAATATCCTCAGCTCTGTGTAATTTTGATGAAGGTAAAAATCTCCTGTCTGGACTTGGTATAACAAGTGCAAAAATTTCCTAATTTCTTCATTGATCCTTAGCTTTGACTTGCTGCTTAGGACACTAAGTGTTGGATGTACAAACATCCATTAGGGGATTTTTGAGGTCTAAAATGGGCCTCCTAAGAAAAATGTACAACCAAAATAAAATTTATAAGAACCAATAGGATTCATGATGATGATGTCAACCATGGGGGATGATTCACAATTTTGGAGTAAAAAAATACAAATATTAAAAATAATAAAACTACTTTTTCAACTCGTATTTTAAACTTATCTCCCTAAGTTTTTACTCAAATTTTGAGCGATATTACTTGTTAGATACAAAAATTAATTCCTCATCCAAGGAGTACCCATGTTTTATACTTTCAATGGAGCCTACTACACGAAAAATGAGAAATACATGAAAAAAACGTGATTGCAATAATGTTTTTCATGTATTTCTCATTTTTCATGTAGCAGAGTCCATCGACAATATGCAACATGGGTACTCCTTGGATGATGAATCAAATTCTACACCCAACGAGTGTTTAAGCTTGAAATTTGAGTAAACCCATACAGAGATAAGTTGAAAATACGAGTTGAAAAAATAGTTTTATATTTTTTCCCTCTAAAAATTTGATGATGTAATCTAATGTTATTTTATTATTTCCACTATTATTTATAATTTACTTAGGAGGCCCATTTTATACCTAAAAAATCCCCTAATGTTTATGATTTTTTTGTATGAAAATTCCTTTTGTTCTTTCATTACCAGCGTAGTCCAGAAGATGATTGACTATTGATTTCCTTCTTCATCCAGATTTTGTAAGGAAAACTTGAGGTTGTCTCCTTGAAAATATAAAAACATATACACTAACACAAAAGGATATTTAAATACTCCCCCAGTCTGGAATTTGATAAATTGTTCATGGATAGAATCTGCAAGAAATTGGCTAAAGTTGAACAAGATGGAAGGCTTGGAATCTGCAGTGAAAATGGAATGAAATCCTATGATTGCCTCATCTACTCACTAATCTGAGTAATAGCCAAGGAGGTAGGAGATGACTTGATGATTTTCTTGGCTCTCTCAGGGAAAATAGAGGATGGATAAGGAGGATTTTTCTTGGGCAATGGGGCATCTTCAATCAAGAAAATCTCAAGGGTTTTGGCTCTTTTAGCAAAGTCCAATTTTTGATATAATTCAACAAGTGCTTCATGAGAAAAAGGAGTGGCATTATTTGCTATAGGATCTTACATCATTTGGTCTAGAGCTTGGGGAGTTATGGTGAACAAAATGTCTCCAGTAGGGGCAATACTAGCTCTTTGGTTGGATAGATAACAGGCATGACATTTCCTGACAAATTCAGGGGTGTTGTGGGTACGCAAAAATATATATTGGGGAAAATTGGATTCCCACAGTTGAATATCATCATATTCATCAATAAACTTGTCCTCAAGCCAACAATACATCTCAAACAAATCAATTTCATAGAGATTGTCATGAATTTTATAGTCTCTGTCTGCCAAAGGGATGTGGTGAAAATCAATGGGAGGGTGGATCAGAGGACTCATGGGTTCCTCTTGTCCCTTGTCTTTCAAAGGCATGATTGGCTAAATTGAGAACACTGGTGAAATATGGATGGTACATGCTTACAATGTGCAGAAAGGACTAGGGATTTGTAGACAGGAAAACAAAGTACTGGCTTGAAATTGAGTTAGTGGGAAATGTCCTCGGCTAGGTGAAATTATTGCAGCTTGGATTGGCACATCTGAACAAGACAATGACAATGCCAGTGTGAAAATCAATAACCGGTGAATGGGTAAAAGGAGGGATTATATAACTTTCTGGTTTTCCGGTTGATGGTGGCGTGGGTCCGTTGGATTAATAGTTAAGCAATTTAATTGCTTAATGAATTGATTTTGGAGGGAGAGGATTTGATTGACGGAGCAACAGAAAAATGACGTGACAATGAGTGACTGGTGGAATCGTAGCAGATAGGGAAGTGGTATCGTATGAGGAAGAAACCACTTTTCGGGGGGGGGGAGGCGGTTAATGGTTTTGGCTAAGGGGGGTGCAAAATCATGTGGTGGTCACACGTTGCGATGGGCGCGGATTTGAATACTGCCCATTTCGGACCCCCCCCCTGTTGACCACGATAAATTTCAGATGGTGGAGGAGGGCCGAAATGTACTGTGAGTCATTGGATGCGATGAGGTGGGCGTGGATGATGGGAAAGGTGACAATGGATTATTGTGATGTGATGGGGTGTATGGTGGGGTAGGGAAATATATTGAATGCATAGCGGGGGAATGATTGGAGTGTATGGTGAGGTAGGGGAGTGGACAAAATAGATGGTGGAGGAATAGTTTTAGGTTAATGAAACTTAGGAATAGGGAATAATATATCGAATATCACCTAATACACCAAACTTTAGAACTTTAATCCCTTCACTTTTTTTTCTGCACATGAAAATAATATTTAACATTTGAATTAGGATAAAATCTTCATGCTTTTCCTCTAACCACCATAGTGCTTCTACCTACCCTTTCTCATTTTAATTCTTTTGCCAAGCTAACATTTTCTTTTCTTGCTTTGTAGGGTTCATTTGAACTAGCAGACCCAAATCATTTTTCTTTTATGAAAATCTACCTTATCCTATCACTTATCTCGACATTGATTCATATTAAACTGTTGAATCGGTTTTGTTTCTACGTAGCTACTGATTTACCAAGATTAAGTTGTTTGGTAAATCTTTATTCACTAACCTATTGAACATAAATTTAAATGTGTTCAGTCATGATTAAACTGTATGACTTGAACAGAGCTTTAGTCATTATGGCATTCAGAAACAATTTGTACACAACCTTATTTGATAATGAATTAAAAGAGCTAACTTTTCAGTAGTGGCATTTAGACTTGTAGCACTTTCACTGTTATTTTCTATTTTTTCTTTTGTGGGGTTCTTATTTCCTTTTTATTATTTATTTTTTTATCATACCCTCTTTTCATTTTATTTTTTCATATTTTTTGGAAATCATTTGAATATTGAAATTTATGTACAATATGAAATTACAAATACAAATACTTAATCACCTTGAGATCCTATAATTTATAGGACCCTAACATGATGAGGGAAAGGCTTTGCACTACGCGTGGTTGTTGTTGTTGATCACGTTGGTGGCCTAGAGGATGCTCGAAGAGAGCCAGTTCCCTCAGTAGGACTGAGATATACCCGAGGCCATGAAGTTTGCTTCATTGTGGGTTACCAAAGACCCCACACAAGTTATGGAGACCAAGATATTTTGGATCTTGTTTGAGTCAAATCTAAGGATGGGGATTAACCAGTGGTTAAGGTTATCACCAAGTTTACATGTGCAATATCTCAATTTCATAGATTTCAAGGTAGATTTCCATAATCTACACATCTGAGCAAAGAAATATGCTAGAGGAATATGGCACAAGTTTCCATACTTAGTCGTCAAGGACGATATGTTAGGGGTTTTCAGCAAATTTCCAAGCGACTGGCTAACCCCCTCTGATGTTGGTGCAGGAACTAGTAAGGTTGTTGAAGGTGAAGCAACATAGACACAACGATGACAAAAACAAAAAACAAAAAAAAAAGGAAGCACATAAGGATTCCACTAAAGAAAATATTGTGGCAAGAGAAAAGGCTGCACAACAGAAAGAAGTTGTTGCAAAGGAGAAAGAAGTGATTGCCAAGGAAAAAGAAGCAATAAAAGAAAAGACTACATCGTAGACGACCATTGATCTCAGCAAGTCAAAAGCTGAGTGCACAGATGTGGAGGAAGGTATTGAGGGAGAAGAGGAATGGGGTGCAAGCTTGGAGTCCCCCTTCATTGTCAAGAAGAGGCAGAAAAGGAGTTTGACAGGGCCACGCAAGAAGAAAAAATTAGATAAATCGGTGAGCGTGATGCCTTTGGTCCTCACGAAGGGGGACCTAGATGACATTTGGGATGTGTTCCATGATGCAATGATGGATCTTTAGGGACACTTCGAAGAGCAGTACCAACAAACATTGGGTTAGGTATAATAGGGCTTGTGGGAATTGCAGGTCCAAACGTGTCTCATTCAAGAGAGCATGGTACAGGCGAGCCTGAAGCAAGCTAGCCTGAAATAAGTGAGAAGGTCAGGCTTAGAAGAAAAACTCACCTTAGATATCTACACAGTTCAATTGCAAGAGGGGTCCCTGCACGTCGACTGAGAAAAAGGCAAGGCACACCTACTACACATGAAGGACTTGAGTTTGAATTTGGAAGAACTTCTTATTCATACACTACAAAAGCTGCATCAAGGGGTGTAAGGTGAGCTCAGAATTCGGGAACAACACGCACTGCTGATCATCAATGAGGTCAAAACAAATAATCAACAGATTTTCAAAGAAAAGGCATAGTACCTTAAGGAAAGGGAGGAAGTAATGGTGCAAAGCGAGCAACAATAGCACATGCCTATTGGGTGTGGTTTTTTACCTATTTTCTGCACATTCTTTCCCCTATTTTGACCTTTCTATCCTCCAAGCCTGTGCCCTTATATGACCAAACTCTCTGTTTTCTTATCTTTTTTAACCCATTTTACTTTCATGTTACTTTGTTATATTTTACAAAATAATACAAGACTTTGTTCCTTTTTGTGGCTAACTGGGAGAGCATTGAAGAATTTTTTTGGGAAGTTCATCTTTTTCAGGTGTTGGCTTGCACGAAGAAGCTATGAAGTAAATAGGCAGCATGGATTAACTGCGGGAAAGGGTAGAACAGTTCACTTTTACCCTTGAGTGTTATTATAGACCACTGCTATATACTAGGTGTTGTTACAGGTTGCTGTTGTTATAGGTTGTTGTTACATATTTCTATAACACACTAGATGTGGTCACAGGTTGCTGTTTCACATTGGATGTTGTTACACCTCACATGGATCCACTGTCACATCAACAGTGTTGTCATCAGATATGCCATGTCATCCCAAATCACCATTCACTCAATGTTGTTGTACGAAGCTAGAAATGTGGGTACTATTCCACATAAAATTCGTTGAAAATAGGATTGTTTATTTTTGAAGCGACAAGACTTAAGTAGTTGCAACTAATGTATATTTATTTAGTAATAAGTTGTAACTTCTTTATTTTTTATCAGCATGAGAATCGAGAGATTCTCATGATTGATCTACTTTCTAATTTTTGGGTTGTAATAATTATAAAGGACTTGACTTTTTATGTATTAGCAGACGGCATATAGAAGAGTATTGTTACTCTGTTTCTGTAATCATGAACTTATTCTATACCAATTGGCACGGTGATGATGTTACTTTCCAACTGATTTGTTAATCACTTTTTGTGTTCTTCCTGCGCCCTACTGAGGAGGAAGGACCCTCCTCTTTGGTAGGGATTGCAGTGATTAGGTAGTGTACATTTCAGTTCAGTTTATTGATTTATGGTTTTTTGTTGTTACTGTACAAATCATGGATCACATTTGTTGTTGTTTCTATTTATCTTATGTTGTTACATAGAGTTAAACAACAGAGCAATAGTAACCAGTTGGAATAGATGTTAGTTCTATTGTGGCGCGCCTTTATTTCAATAGTTGTGAGTTGTGATTAGTTCTGTAGAGTGTTTTTTTATATTTACACACATGGTTTGATTTAGAAATTTAGATCAGTGACACCTTTTATAGCTTCTCTACACTTTCTTATGCTTGGTTGGAGTGTATCAGCACAGACAGTGCGAACTCCATTGAAATAGAAAGACCTACCTTGGGTTGACAATTAATGTTGGAGTTTGAAGTCAATTAAGGTTGATTAAAACAACACTACATTTTGGCGTCATTTCCAGGGATGGCAAGTTGACGATCCAATCAGCCAAGTTATTTGTTTGACATAGAGTGTTCCTAGTCCACAGTTGCTGGGCAGTAAGGCAAGAGGCAAGAACTTGTGCATTGCTCTAACATTCTTTGGCGAGTTCACCATTGTGATCACTAGGACACTTGGGAAATTTTGATGTTTTGATTAGTGTGTATTCAGCTCTTCAGTTGATGGGCGATAAGACGAGAGGTATGAACCTGTGCATCACTCTAACATACCTAGGCAGGCTCACCACTGTCGAAGACTAAAGCACTTAGAGTGTGATTTAATACACATAGGGTCCAAGTGTGCATTTCTAGGACTTATAGAGACACTGAAATCACCCCACTCTAACAAGTCACAGGAACAACGGGTCGTAAAAAGGAAATTAAGGGTGAAGATTTGGGAAGGAATACATTTATCCAAGAATTAATCTCCAATACAGAAAAATAACAGTCCATCTCTCAAAGGAATGTAAGGAAGACAAGGCCAATGAAGGCTATTACTCCCATAGCGAAAGCAGAAACCTCCAATCCCTCCATCTTGGGACTGTATCGTTCTAAGGCTAGCACTCATACCCCCATGATCAAGGATTTGATTTATGAGCAAGGAGGGGAAGTTAGTAGCCAGAATTTGAGGACCGAGGGTCAAAGTGAAACTGAAGGGGGACATCAGACACCTAAGGCGAAAAAGCACCTATTGATTTATCACTATCGGATAGAGGTAGTGCGGTGAAACAGCCAACCCTAGTGGTATCTAAGGCATTAATCCCACTTGCAAGGCCATCACAAACACAACTCGAAGAATGTCTACTATACGAAGGGTTACAATAATTCATCATGGGAGACAACAATGATAACAATGCTAAAACAGACACCACTACTACCACCTTTGAGTTCCCAATCAGGAATATCGGTGGTGAAGCTCCTACGAAAAACATTCCTCTATCATCTTTACCATCCTTTCAGGGGATGACTATAGAAGATACAGATACATTTCTATTTGAGTTTGATTTCCTATGTAGAAGTTATGATTATACAGCAGATGTTCAGAAACTAAAGCTATTTCCTGCTACTTTAAAAGGAGCAGCCTTGAGATGGTTCATGGGATTAGGGCCTGCTTCTATTTCAACGTGGAATGATATGAAGGAGACATTCCTGTCAAAGTACCAAGACTATTGTAGGACCAGGGACTTAAGGGAAGAGATATTTAGGATGACACAAAAGGAAGAAGAAAGCCTGGAAGATTATGTGGAACGGTTCCACTACAATTTGCAGAGGTCTAAACATAGCGATTTAGACCCAGAAATATTGAAGACTATATTCACCAAAGGAATGAGGGATGATTTCCTTGACACACTGAACTTATTAGGAAAGGGGAATATATCACAAGGGCCATTCGCTGAAATTATAAAGCTCTACCTACGATGCTCTCAAGGATCATCTAAAGGAAAAAAGTACAATTCGGGATGCCTTTGTTCGCATGCAAAAATCTGCAGGCAGAGGAGTAACTAGAGTGGAGATCAGAAATTTGTTCGAAAATTTCAAGACTGATATCCTCAATACTCTCTCAGCCCAGATAACAACAGCACATATCAAAAAGACACAAGTAAAAGCTGATACACCCCTGGCCGTGTTCTGTTCGAATTATCGAAAGAAACATCCTCATAGGGAATGCGAAGAATAACATCAGCCTGTGTAACATCTGCAAGCTAGAGCAGTTGACAAAGAAGTGCCAGGAGCTTCCTAGACTAAAGGCAGTACTCAGAGAATCAAGTGAAGAGGTGCAGTCCTCTTACTTCATTGCACTAAGGAGGCCATGGAAATCACGACCTCCTGGTATGTCTCAAGACTTTTCCCCTTTTAATTCATGGAACAATACATATAATAACCAACCATATCCATGGCAATATTCTGCCCCTCCTTTAGTTCAATTCCCTTCACCCTGGAACCAATAGTAACAATATGGGCACTGCATGGGTACATCAATATAATAAGTGGGTTGTACTAATAACAATAAGGGGTTACACTAGTAGTATAGGGGTCTAACAAATTCAGCCTTGCCTACACAACCCATGCAACAACAGCTGCAGTTACCTCCTTTCAAATCCCCTGCTCCTCCACCACCTGTGTGACCCCAACTACCTATGAAACCTAACCCAAACCCAAACAATAAAGCAACTTAGGGCATAGAGGCTCTTACAACCTTCCAGACCTACTTTATTACCCTCGTGGAACTTAATGAAATACAATTGAGATCGGGCACGGTAATTAACCCCAGTCACTCCCCCATCATTACAGAGGAGGACTGTGAACCATCCAGAGGAGAAGTCGGAGGCTCTAAGGCAACTACTGCATCTACAACAGCTGATACAGAGGAAGTTGTTACATTTGTAACAGTCGACCTGCGAAGAATCATTACATCTGTAACAGCTAATTTGGGGAAGGCTGATACACCTGTAAAATCATATTCAACTATTATTATGCAAAACCCCCCGTACCCTTAGAGACTGGCTGTAGGATGAATTCACAACCTGAATCTGATTTCCTTAGGGAGTTGGAAAATTCGTATGTACAAATTCCTTTGCTGCAAGCCCTTATAGAAGTACCCATCTATGCCAAAATAGTGAGAGATGTGTGCATCAAGAAGCCTGAGAGGAAGCCTAAAGACCTTGCCACCATACATGTGATGGGAAATTTATCTGAATTAATGTTTGCTCAGCCTCTCCTTACTAAGTACCATGATCCAGGAAATCCCACAGTCACCGTCTACATTAATGATCAGCCCATAGCAAATGCATTGATTGACCTTGGGGCTACCATTAATGTAATGACGAAAGATCTATTTATCACTCTCGGGCTACAGGGACTCACACACACTCCTACTGTGTTGGAATTGGCAAATAGGTCCCATGTTAAACCCGAGGGGATGTTAGAAAATGTAGTGATTATGATAGCTTCCTAGAGATACCCGACTGATTTCCTTATCCTACAACCCAAATCCAATTTCAGGGGGCATCCTTTGATCTTAGGAAGACCTTGGATGGCCACTGCAAACACATTCATAGGCTGCAGGACAGGATCCATGGTGATCTCAGATGGCCAAGAAACCCATAACCTTAATCTTTATCCCCCAAAACCAAATGTGGATGTGCACAACCCTTGGTGTGATGAGTTTGAGCTTGATTCAAATCTTTCCCTACCACTCCTCACTCTGGGGAAAGCCCAGTATTTTAAAGACAAGACAGAAGATGATGTTATTAATGGTTTTATTAGTAATTTACTTTCAGTTGCTTCTGTTAAAAATGAAAATGAGGAGGAAGAGTTGGAAGATATAGATTTTGAACAAATGAGAACTACTCCAAATACTGTTAGCAGCCCAATTGAGATTGAATCTGGAAAATTTTTGAATTTTAATCCCAATTTGACTGCTAAACAGAATCAACGACTATTACCATTGTTACAGAATTTTAAAAAGGCATTTGGATGGGATTATATGGATATGAAAGGGATCCACCATAACCTATGCACTCACCATATCTATTTGAAGGATGGTTACAAACCCGTCAGACAACCATAGTGCCGCATGAACCCTACACTAAAGGAAGTGGTGAAATAAGAACTACAAAACTCCTGAGCTCTAATTTTATTTATCCAGTATCTAACAGTTAGTGGGTGTCACTACTTGTCATCATTCCTAAAAATAATGGCAAGTGCAGAGTGTGTGTTGATTATAGAGAACTCAACAAGGCCACTCATAAGGACCATTTTCCATTACCATTTATAAATCAAGTCCTTGATACTCTCTCCGGAAAGAAACACTTTTCATTTTTGCATGGATTTAGTGGCTACAATCAAATATAGATTGCCCTAGAAGACTAGGATAAAACAAACTTTACTTGTCCTTGGGGAACCTACGCATACAAAGTGCTACCTTTTGAGCTCTATAATGATCCATCAACCTTTCAAAGGGCAATACCGGGATTTTTTTTCTAACTTATTGAATGATTGTCTAGAAATCTTCATGGATGATTTCACACCCTATGGATATGCTTTTGAAACAACATTAGTCAATCTAGAAAAAGTGCTAGAGCGATGTGTACAAACTAATGTTGCCTTGATTACTGAGAAATGTCACATGATGATGACTGAAGGGATCGTGCTTGGACATTACATTTTTGCTGACAGAATCAAGGTAGTCCCTGCAAAAATAGAGGTAATTCTAAGAATTCCAACTCCCAAAATGCAGAAAGAGGTACGTAGTCTCTTGGGGCATGCATGGTATTATAGAAGATTTATAGAAAAAATTTCAAGAATTGCATCGCTGTTATTTTCCTTGCTCATGAAGGATGTTGATTTCTTATGGACAGGGAAGTGTGTGTAGGCCTTCTTAAATCTGAAATTTTGTGTATCAACAGCTTCTGTCTTGCGAGGACCTAATTGGGAACTATTGTTTCACATAGTTACGTATGCATCAGATATTGTTGTAGGTGTTGTTTTGGGCCAATTAGAGGATAAGAAACCTTATGCTATTTACTACATAAGTAAAAATCTAACTCCAGTTGAGCTCAACTACACAGTGACCGAGAAGGAGTTCTTAGCAGTCGTGGATGCCATCAATAAATTCTAGCATTACATCACTGGGTATCAAGTATTTATACACACTGACCACTCTGCCATTCGTTTTTTAATGAATAAGACAATTACAAATGGTAGGATTACACGTTGGTTATTGTTGTTACAAGAATTTGATATCACTATTCTAGATAAGCCTGGAAAATAAAATGTAGTAGTTGACTTTATTTCTAGGCTAACTATTGATGACAGTTGCACTCCTACTAAAGATTCTTTCCTTGATGAATATCTTTTTGCTATTTCTACTTACTCACCTTGGTATGCAGATATAGCCAATTATCTTGCTACAGGGAAGTTTCCCCAGTATTTATCTTCCAAGGAGAAAAAGAAAATCATACAACAAAGTGCTACATATACCTGGATAGATGGGTACCTCTATCACACTGGACCTGATTTCCAAATCAGACGTTGTGTTAGAAAGGATGAGGTCTTTGATATCCTCAAAGCCTGCCATGAGGAACCTTGCAGAGGACTCTTCTTAGACAAACATACAGGATACAAAGTCCTTTCAATAGGATACTACTGGCCGACAATATTTTAGGATGCTAAGAAGTTTGTGAAGGGTTCTGATAGTTGTCAAAGGATGGGCCAACCATTGCAATCAGATGAGATGCCGTTACAGCCCCAAATCATCATAGAACCTTTTGAGAAGTGGGCTCTATATTTTGTAGGACCAATCAATCCTTCATCTAAACATAGATCATACATCTTGGTCTGTACTGACTATGTCATGAAATGGGTTGAGGCGAAGGCACTAACCAGAGCCACGAAGCAGGCTATCTAAGACTTCCTATTCGAAGACATCTTCGTCTGGTTTGGCATACGCAGAGAGGTAGTCACAAATGGAGGACCACAGTTCACATCTCATAAGATCTGAGAGTTGGTTGAAAAATATAAAATCCATCACATAATCATAATGCCTTACCATCCATAGGTGAATGGCCAGGTAGAAAGCACTAATAAATTCATTGAGGGAATACTTACTAAGAATATGGCAAGTCATTGAAGAAATTAGGCTGACAAACTTCCAGAAGTGTTATGGGCATATAGGACTACATGGAGGAACACCACTATATTCTCACCATATGAACTTGTGTATGGCCAAAACCATTTATTCCCCATTTAATTTGAAATCAAAACACTAAGGACAACATTCCAGGTCAATTTGGATTTGGCTACAACACAAAGGCAGAGATTGAACCAGCTCAATGAATTGGAGGAGAAATGGTTGGCTTCTATCCAGCAAACAAATAGTATCCAACAGCGGAGAGCTAAGTTGCATGACAGATTTATAAAGAAGAAGTAATTGCAAAAGGGAGATTGGGCTCTCTTATATAAGTCAAGGTTTTAAGAGTTCAAGGGTAAGCTCTGCACCAGATGGCTAGGTCCTTATGAGGTAGATGCGGCCTTTGACAATGGGACTATAAATTTGTTAACCATTGACAATGCACAGACATCATTACTTGCAAAAGAGCATCGTCTTTGGTTGTATCACAAACCTACCTCGAAGGATTCATTTTTCAACATTGTCACAAATTCAGATCTACAGATTATGGGAACAGGGGAAAGCCCCTCTGTGTTGCAAAAATTTTAACTTTTTGAATAAGTGTAGTAGTTAAAAACCACTTGATGGCAGCTACTAGATTGTTCCAAATATATATATATATATATATATATATATATACACACACACACACACATACACACACACATATATAATAATAATAATCTGGCTATGAAAACCTTTCTCAGGCATAGACATACACTTTTGCAGTAGTTCAAAACCACCTTGTGGCAACTATTACACCCTTTGTAACAACATTTGTTATTCCAAAGTATATCATGTGATAGGTACTGTTACACAATATTTTGTTTGAAGATATTAAATTAATAAACATAAGTTCTCTTGGTTGTTACACATGTAACAACCGACGAATTTTTAGGAATAAAACGAGATCTTTTATTATAATAAACACCAAAAACATCATCATGAGCCTCGTCATCAAATTTAAGTTTTCACATCTCGCTGCCTGAGGATGATTCAACGTCACGCCACCCATTACCTCGTTCCATGTCACCCATGTACTTCATAAAAAAGGTAATAATGAATTCGTTTTATTTTGTAATTATGGAAACTTAACATGACTATTGACAGTTGAGGACGGTTGTCATAATTAAGCTGGGGGGAATGAATCACATTGTGGTTTGATCATCACATGATTTTTAATTATTTGAAAAATCCAGCACTTAAGGCATGTGACCCAGTAGTTATTGTTATTTAATGTCCAATCATACCAATTAGGTTAAGGACACCATTGACGAGACCTCCCCATGACTCACCATTAAGGAAAAATTCATTAAGCAGTATGAACCATGCGTGCCAAATATTAATCCAAAATCTTCACCTGCACCACCCTGCCACCCTACTATTTACCCCTTATGGAAGCGTTGAATCCCCATTCAAAGTGTTTAGAGAGGAGGAAGATATTAGTACAGGGAGAAATAGCTAGTGTGTGCCGAAGGGAAGGATAAGCAGGTGAAACATCACTGAATTGCATAGGCAATGGGAGGAGCAGCAATACAGCATGAGCCAAGGTCCACAAAAGCCCTAGAAGGTTGCCCTAAAGCATGCTATGTTTTCAAAGATGCAGGCTAGTTTGAATTATTCCAGAGATTGGAAGGATCGGACAATGGTGTGGCCATGGAATTTGCAAAAAACTTAGAAAGAAACCAAACGAAAGTCAAAGGATTGAAATTGGAGGTCACAGAAGAAGTTATCGCCAGAGTAACGGGATTACCAACAGAAGGGAAGAGATGGTTTACTAGGAAGGTTAATGACCCCTCACTGAAAGGGCATTTTCTTCAAGAAAGTGAGTCGTTGGTTAAGAAAGGCAGGGGAATTGATAGGTTGTCACTCCCCTAGCCATGGGCGGATGTTGCTCTCTTCCTCATTAAGTACATTACTTATGAGGGAAGAGAAACAATTGTGTTTAATTATCATTTCCCATTGCTAAACCATCTCTGCCATCAACAGCTAATCATCCTTCCTTATTTCTTGTTAGGAAATATTAGGCACATGGTTGCGGCTGTGAAAACAGTTGCACATCTAGAAACGTGTGTTACAAACCATGGCCTCATTAAACTCATTGTGCTAGATGCCTTGAGCCGACAGGGAAAGAATTTGGAGGAATTCATGCAAAAAAAGGCCTAGGACCACTCACAGAAGGCAAACATTAACAACTGAGGAAACTACAGAAGTGACAAAAGAGCAACCTCAATCCTCGACAGTGAGGGTCAGCAAGAAGTCGGTTGATAAACCAATTGGCGATAGAAGGCCGAATCAGAGAATAAGGGTTAGTGGGTGCCCAAAGTCCCCATCCATGTCGGGAAAGAACGAAGAAGTAGTCGAGCAGAAGGACAAGGAGCAAGCTTAGCTAGAAAAACCTCCTTCACTTAGTAAGAGCGAAACCCAGTCTTTGCTGTCAAAAATTGATATTTTAGAAGAAGAAATTAAATAATTGAGGGAACAACTAGTAGTAGGAAACATAGAGCCAAGAGCTCTAGGGATGGATACTTTACCAAAGGCTGTGGACAAGGCCATAAGGGAAGAAATCTCAGGCACTCTGTGCGTAGCCTGTGCTGAGAAGTTCGTGGAAGCCGGATTCAAAGTCTGTGCAACAGACACTACCTCGAGGGGGATTCAAACTGAAAAATGGGAAGCTCTTACACCAGAACTTATCGAGGACGTTGCTGATACACAAGAACCAGCAACCAAGACAACACAATCCATAGGGAGTGATCAAGCAATGGATACACAGGAACCCTTGGCTGACACTGTTGTTTCACCAGGAACAGCAGTGGAGAAAATCAGCCAAGAGGAGGAAGGAAAAGATAATATCCATGAGATGATGGTCACTGCTACTGTTACATAAGAACCAGTAGCAGAGACCGAAGCTGGTCCAAAGGAAAATGATGAGTAGAAGCCTGCGGATATTACTATTGCCACACAAGAACCAGCAGTAAAAATTGAAGGTTACCAGGAAAATAAAGAAACTTTGATAAAACCCACTGACGAAGTTGCTGTTACACAAGAACTAGTAGCCAAAGTGGGACAATTTCGCCCCCAGGAGGCTACTACACCTTTAATTGATGATGTATGTGGGGGAACTCAGAGTCCTGTTGAAGGATGGCATTCCGAGAAATTGTTGATATTGGCAGAACTGCAAAACTAGAAGCAGTTGGCACTCTCTCTGTAGGAGGGAGAGATTCCACTCAAGTTGCATAAAGAATGATGGATTCCCTAAGAGAAAAATGGTTAAAAGAAGAATGGGAAAGAGAAGAGGAGGCACGGAGGCTTAAAGGAATTATGAAGAAAAAGGATGAACAACTGCATCAGCTACATTAGGAGGTCTCTGACCTGATGTTTGATAAGACCAAACTCCATGACCTTGCTCTAAACCTGCTAGCATGTAGATGACCATCCCCAACATACCCTATGTTCCTATGGGAACGTTATTACTTATTCTAGTTAAGGGAATTTTGTGACAACAGGTCCTATATGGGTTCTTTAACCTGTACTTTCTTGGAAATTTTCCATTCCTCTGATATTTATGATCAGAATTTGTTGTGCGAGCTGTTCTTGCACAATATGATGTGCGAACATGTGAGCACGAGGATGGTGGTGAGTGTCATTTCTTTCATGGGATACTTGCAGCTGTGGACATTCCTCTCATTTATGAGGAATCAGATTGAGTGGCAATTGGCCAAGAAAACAATAGATAACAATGAGGAAAAGAAGATTGGAAATAGGTCTACAACAAATGTCATCCAAGCCCACTACATTGAAGTAACATATTGTCTATAGGTGAATGAGCGATCGAGGACGGAAACGATATGGCGGAGCTCTGCTAGGGCTCGTGACGGCGGCCTCGGCCCTCTGCGGCTGACCCGGCTTCCTCCCTGGATCCGTTTCCCTCTGTAGCGGTGAGTTTTCAGCTGGTGCCTTTCTGAGCATCACAGTTTTTTTCTTGGAGTTGAAAGGTCGCAGAGGCTCCTGAGATCCAAGAGTGCGCTCCTGCGAGGCAGCCATGGGTGATCCTGGGGGTGGGGAATCCTCTCCCACCCCTCCACTATCCTCTGAAGAAGCCTTCCGGCGATTATTAAAGCAGAAAGGAAAGAAACGCCCTGCCCCAGATATCCCAAAATTCATTAAAAAACTCGAGGAAGTGCCTGAGATAGCCCTGCAAGAAGATCAGCCGATCAAAATTGCTCTTGCCCTTGCTGACAGAGGATTGGTCGGGCAATTCATGGGGTGCTGGCCCTCTACCAAAACCACGGACGAATGGATTCAACGCAACTGGAGGCCTCAGTTGAAGAACAGTGTGATCTGCTATCCGGTAGGGAGAGGTTTCTTCATTTTTGAGTTCACCACCAAAGAAGACCGGGATCTGGTTTTCAGGAATGGACCGTATTTCATGGGAAACCAGGGTCTGTACCTTAATAAATGGACCCCGGATTTTGATCCCTCAGTAGATGTTCCGAAGGAAGTTCCAGTCTGGGTTAGGCTTCCCAATCTACCGATCCACTGCTGGAGCTATCAGTCACTGCAAAAGATTGGGAACGGTCTGGGCAGATTCATTGACAAAGCAGATCCTAAAGGCCAATACACTTGTGCAAGAATTTGTGTGGAGGTGGACTTAGAGGTTGGGCTTCCAGAAGCGATTAAAATCACAGTGGGAGAATGGCAGCACTATCAAATGCTGGACTACGAACAACTTCCGTTCAAGTGCAGAACATGTCATGAACACGGACACTTCCATCGGAACTGCCCCAAATCTCAAGTCGGAACTAAGGAGGACGAGGAGGGATGGAAAGAAATTAAAAGGGGAAAGGCTATCCCAAGACCAACAGAAAAGAAAAATTCTGGTTCAGGGGAGCAGTCGAAGTCCAACCTGAAGAACAATGAAGATCCAAAAGTGGGAACCTCCTCTGGTGGGAACGCAGAATCCATCGAGACTCAAGAAGCAACTGAAAACCCAATGAAGGAAGCAAAAGGAATGGGTACTGAAACAATCACCCTCCCAGCCTCAGGAGGCACTGAAGGAAACAAAGATAATGAAGATCACATAAGCCTGGCCTCCGAATTGGATGAAGACTCAGAAGGAAGAACCGATGAATCAGACAGCTCTCAAGTCACCCCTATCAAGTCATCCAGGGGGCGAAAATCCAAGAAGAAACTAAGAGAGGAGAAAACCTATAGGGATGTTCTTCAAGGATCCCAAAAAACTCTCAAGGGAATGATGAATACAAGGTCTGGGCGCAAGCATGGCCCGGCTCCAAAAGGAGCCATAGCCTCCCAAGCCAATAAATAATGAAGTACGTCTCCTGGAATTGCAGAGGATTAGGCAGCAAGCTAAAAGAAGATGCCCTCAAAGATATAGTCAGAATACATTCGCCTGAAATCCTTCTAATCCAGGAGACAAAGATGGAGGAAAATTTCCTCCTTAATACCAGCAAATCCTTCTGGCGAAAAGGTATTGGTTGTGCCGTCAGTGCAAGAGGCGCCTCCGGAGGAATCGCTACCTTCTGGGACAGCAATATATATGACCTGCTTCAAAAAGAGAACTCCACCCACTGGATATTCACGAAGCTCCTCCACAAAGACTTCGGTCATCAAGTAAGTTTGTTCAATATTTATGCTCCTGTTCTCCCTTCTGAAAAAAATCTTTGCTGGGATTCAATTTCGTCCTATCTCTCTCTGAATAACCCTGATAACATTATCATAGCTGGGGATATGAATGTTACTCTTGCTGCAAATGAGAAAAGGGGAGGATCCCAGGTCAGGGACCCAGCAAGAGAATGGGTTGAAGATCTCATATTGGGATGGGATCTAGAGGATATCAAGCCCTCATCCGGGAAGTTCACATGGTCCAACAAAAGAGTGGGTCCAAATCATATTGCAGCTCGGTTAGACCGTTTTCTGGTTCAAACCTCTTTCCTGACCTGTGGTCTCACGGCTTCGTCCAAAATTTTGCCAAACAGCATCTCGGATCACAAACCCATTATTCTTGAACTCTCCACGGAAGAAAATCTCGGGCCCATTCCCTTCAGATTCAGCTCATTATGGCTTCAGCACGAGGGGTTCCAAGAGATGGTTTCTGAAGTCTGGAAAAGATCGGTTCAAGGTTCCCCCTTCTATGTTTGGGAAGAAAAGCTGAGGAGGCTCAAAAGAAGACTCAAGGACTGGGCAAGATCGCTGAAATCCCCCTCCTCCAACATAAAAGAGGCCATGGACAATCTAGCTATCCACCAAATGTTGATGGAAAACACTGAAGTCACCCAAGACCTTCTTCAGAGAGAAATTGACCTGCAAAAAGAGTTTCACAAAGCAAGCAGGGTAAAAGAAGAATTCTGGCGGCAGAAATCCAGAGCTCTCTGGTTACAAGCTGGGGACAAAAATACCAGCTTTTTCCACAAGCACGCTGAAGCCCGCAAGCAATTCAAATCAGTTAAAGAAATTCACCATCAAGGGGTGGTGGTCAAAGACTTTGAAGAAATAAAGCAGGCAGCTCACAGTTACTTTAAAGATCTTTACTCCGCCCCGGATGAACTCCCTTTGGATCCCCAGATCTATCCGATGAATTTGATCCCTAATTGTGTCCAAGATCCTACCAACGCTATGCTGATGGCCCCTATCAGCATGAAAGATCTCAGAAGTGCCTTGGACAGTATGGAACCGGACAAAGCTCCGGGTCCGGATGGGTTCCCTGTTAGATTCTACCTGTCCTGTTGGGATATAATCAATTCTGACCTTCTGAGAATGGTAAAGAAACCCCAATCTTGTGCCAAGATCGGAGGCGGCATCAATTCAGCGTTTCTGGCCTTGATACCAAAGGATAAAGGAGCAGCCAATTTCAGCAGATTTAGGCCTATTTCGTTGTGCAACTCCAGCTACAAGCTTATAACCAAAATTATAGCCCATCGCCTCAAAAAAATCCTTCCTGCCATTATTCCTGAAAATCAAGGTGGTTTCATCAAAGGGAGGAAAATTCTTGATAATATAGTGCTGGTGCAAGAAGCTGTTCATTCAAGCTATCACCGAAAGGAAAAAGGAATGGTGATTAAGCTTGACCTGGCAAATGCGTTTGACAGAGTAAAGCATGAATTCCTGTTTATGGTAATGGATAAAATGGGCTTTTCACCAGCTATCATTAACTGGATAAAAGCCTGCATTGCCTCTCCTTGGATTGCGCCTTTAGTAAATGGGCGTCCTTCAAATTTCTTCCAAGCCTCTAGGGGACTCAGACAAGGTTGCCCTTTGTCCCCGCTGCTCTACGCGATCCAAGCCTCGGTTCTCAGCTTCCAACTGGATCACAATCTCCAGTCTCAAATCCTTCCTGGACTCCGAATGGTTCATCAGGTCAAAGACATAAACCATGCCCAATTTGCTGATGATACGCTTCTGTTGGGTGGGGCAAGCATAAACTCTGCAAAATCCTTTAAGAAGGAGCTGGACAGCTACAGAGAAGTTTCGGGCAGCAAGATCAATTATACTAAAAGCACAGTATATAGTTGGAATTGCTCAGCCAGGGAACTTTTTGATATTGCAAGGATTCTCCAAATGGAAGGGTCTTGGGATTGGGAATCCTTCAAATACCTGGGGATTCCTATCTTCAGAACCATTGCCAAGGTTGCCCATTGGACGCCCTTGCTGGACAAGATCAAATCCAGAATCAATGCCTGGGGAGCTTCATGGCTGAATAACGCGGGGAAGATCATTTTGATGAAAGCGGTCCTCTCAAGTCTTCCGTTATATCAGCACTCTATCCTCTTGGCCCCTAAAACCTTTATCAACAAGATGGAAGTTCTGCTCAGACGCTTCCTGTGGGAAGGGGGGAAAAACAATGAAAGAAGGTTGCACCTTGTTAAATGGGACACTATAAAAAAACCATTCATGGAAGGAGGATTACAAATCCGCGATCTGTCTACTCAAAATCTGGCCTTGGGAACCAAGCTGCTTTGGGACATTGTCTCTGGGAAAATTAGCTGGAGCAAGAAGGTCCTGTGGAGAAAATATTTCCATGGGAAGTGCCTCAGATGTCTGGACCAGCCGCCTCGCTCCACTAAAGGCTCTCCTATCTTTAGTCTCTGCATCAAAGCTTGGGATCATTTTAGTCGAAAGCTGTATTGGATTCCAGGTAATGGGCGAAAAATAAGAATTTGGGATGATCCTATTCTAGGTGACCAACCGATGAACCAGGAGGAAAAAATTTCTAATATCAGAAACTGGCTGCAAGGTTGCAACCTGAACACTCTTTGGGATATCTCCTCTTGGTCGGAAGATGGTCTTTGGGAAAGCTGGCAATTGGGGGAGGTCCCTCAATGGCTGGAGGGTGAAGCCTCTGTTCTATTGGATAAGCTTCAAGGGAAAGCCCCTGTAAAAGCTTCAGCAAAAGACAAGCGAGGGTGGGGATCTGTCACAGGCTCGTACACTACTGCTGAAGGATACAAAAGCATCATGGCCATTCCAAATGCTCCCCCAAACCCGGCTCAATGGCAGTTTATTTGGGATTCCCCCTCTCTTCCCAAAATAGATTTCTTCTGCTGGACATTAGCTCATAATAGTATCCTCACTCGAGATAATCTCCGTAGGCGCGGTATGGAAGGTCCATCCTGGTGTAATCTGTGTAAGTCAGAGGAAGAAACAGCTGATCACTTGTTCTTAACTTGCCCCTTTGCATCAGAAGTCTGGAGGGGAGTCCTCATGCTAAATGCTGATAACTTCGATCTCCCGAGAAACATCCAAAACCTTTTCCAGTCCTGGAGCAAATTGTCGCCGTATGGTCTCTCCAAAAATATCCTTCTCAAAAACTGTTGGCTCTGGATTCCCAAGTTCGTTTGTTGGAAGCTGTGGCTGGAAAGGAATAACAGACTTTTCAGAAATGGAAGCTGCAACCCGCTCAAAGTCATCACCAAAATTAAAGCTCTTTTAGGAGAAACTCTGGATGCCAACACTTCCAAAAAACCTGGGAAAGCCCTGAACAGAGAAGAGGAACTCTGGCTGAACAGTTTGGTCCCAAATCATAAAGATGAGGCTGCCATCGCTATCAACGTTCCCTATAACTGGGAAATCAGGCTGGAGGAGCAAGAGTTCATAAAATGGAGGTCGGCTCTGAATGAGCATTACCTGTTTTTTGATGGGGCCTCCAAAGTCAATCCCGGTTTCGCAGGTGGAGGCGGAGTTCTATTGTGCCCGGATGGCTCAGTGCAGCTAAGGTTTGCGTGGGGATTAGGCAAGGAATCCAACAACAGAGCGGAGGCTCTGGCTCTGTGGCAGGGGCTCTCACAAGCGATCAAAGGCAATGTCCGTTCCATATCAGTTTTTGGGGACTCCAGAATTGTTATTCAGGCTCTGCACTCCAAAAAGAATCCTTCGCAGCTCCAGTTATCAACCATCCTCAGGAGAATCAGATCTGTTTTGCCCAAATTTCACAAGATCTCCTTCTATCACATCCTCAGGAACTTAAACTCCCAAGCAGATATGGAAGCCAACAAAGGCGTTTTGCGAAGCAAAGGTTCGATGTCAGTCAACCAGCTCGACTGTTTCTGCAACATCCCCTAAAAAGAGCTCGCTGGATTTGCTGCTGAATTGTCGCCTTGCGCATTCTCTCTGCTGTAAGGGCATCCAAAGAATCTACAAGAAGAAGACTACCGGAGTTCTGAGACGGTCGAATCCGCCTGCGGCTTTGGGGAGAGCTACTGCCACCGGGCCTTCCAGCAATCAGAGAAAGGCTATAAATCCGAAAGGGAAACGATTGGCTCCAGTTCTTTCAGGGTTGTGTAACCGCTGGATTCTCCAGGAAAATGATGTATTCTCCAGCTGCATTATAGCTGACGCCTCATAAATAAAACAACCGTTTTTGTCTAAAAAAAACAATGAGGAAAAGAAAACATTGTATGTCAGGGTTGAACCAGGACCTCCGTCGAGAGTTCAGACAGTTCCTGAGAAATCTGAAAATTAGAGATCAATCAGCCATTTATAGAAGGATAATCGTGAGGATCTACATCAACTTGTTTGAAAACATGAGGAGCCAAGTGCTAGTCAGATTTCTCAAGTGCACAAGGCCTGTAGTGCAAAATTGTAGGAAGGAGACCCCTTTGAGTACAAGAAATTTGTGGTTGTTGTTACATGGGCGCTAGAATATGCTCAAATTTTTCTGACACTGGGGCTATTCTAGATTGGCCTCAGGTTCAAATTCCCTTTTATCTGGTTTCCAATGGAGGAGTATCAGCTCGATTATCAGTTGTGTGATTATGAAGAGGAATCTTGGCCATGTGAGTTCATGGCCAATCAAGGATTCAGAGCTTCGGGCGATGATATTGTTGGTACCTACAATTTCATAGATTTCCACCGGGGGCACAGTAGAAGGAATTGAGATTCTTTATGGGGACATGCAGTTGCTTTAAGTGGGGGGAGATGTTGGGTGTGGTTTTTTACCTATTTTCTGCACATTCTTTCCCTTGTTTTGACCTTTTTGTCCTCCAAGCTTGTGCCCTTATATGACCAAACTCTCTATTTTCTTATATTTTTTAATCCATTTTACTGTCATGTTACTTTGTTGCATTTTACTTAATAATACGAGGCTTTATTCCTTTTTGTGGCTAACTGGGAGAGCATTGAAGAAGTATTTTGGGAAGTTCATCTTTTTTAGGTGTTGGCTCGCGCGAAGAAGATATGAAGCAAACAAGCAGCAGGGATTAACTGCAGGAAAGGGTAGAACAATTCGTTGTTACACACTGAGTGCTGTTACAGATCGCTACTATAGGCTAGGTGCTATTACAGGTTCCTACTGTTACAGATTGTTGTTACACACTGGTTGTTGTTTTTACAAGTTGCTGTTGTTACAAATTGTTGTTACAAATTGGATGCAGTCACAGGTTGTTGTTACACATTGGATGTTGTTACACCTTGCGTGGATCCACCATCACATCAACAGTGCCGTCATCAGTTATGCCACATCATCCCAAACCACCATTTGCTCAATGTTATTGCACCGAAGTTGGAAATGTGGGTACTATTCCACATAACAGTTTTCAATAATAGGATTGTTTATTTTTGAAGCAACAAGACTCAGGCAGTTGCAACTGATGTATATTTATTTAGTAATAAGTTATAACTTCTTTATTTTTTATCAACATGAGAATTGAGAGATTCTCATGATTGATCTGCATTCTAATTTTTCAGTTGTAATAATTATAAAGGACTCGATTTTTTATGTATTAGTAGACAACATATAAAATAGTATTGTTACTTTGTTTCTGTAATCCTGAACTTATTCAATATCCATTGGCACAGTGATGTTGTTACTTTCCAACTGATTAGTTAATCACTTTTTGTGTTCTTCTTGCACCCTACTGAGGAGGAAGGGCACTCCTCTTTGGCAGGGATTGCAGTGATTAGGTAGTGTACCTTTCAGTTCAGTTTATTGATTTATGGTTTTTCATTGTTACTGTACAAATCGTGGATTTCATTTGTTGTTGTTCTATTTATCGTATGTTGTTACATAGAGTTAAACAACCAAGCAATAGTAACCAGATGGAATAGATGTTGGTTCTAGTGTGGCATGCCTTTATTTCAATAGTTGCGGGTTGTGATTAGTTCTGTAGAGTGTTTTTTTGTATCTACACGCATGGTTTGATTCAACAATTTAGATCAAAGACACCTTTTACAGCTTCTCTGCACTTTCTTATGCTTATCTAGAGTGTATCGGCACAGACAGTGCGAACTCCATTGAAACAGCAAGACCTAACCTGGGTTGACAATTAATGTTGCGATCTAAAGTCAATTAAGGTTGATTAAAACAACACTATAGTGGCCTCTACAGAAAATATTCTGAAGATAGTTGTTGTAGTAAAGGATTCAAAGGAAGAAATTGGAAAAGTGAGATTTGAGCTGTAGCTGCAAATCTCTGAGCTACAACTTAAGTTGTAGCCCACTACTCCTCCAAAAATTAGAGAATAGCACGGAGCTACTATCAAAGAAGAGATGGCTACCTTAGAAGCTGCAGTCAATGGATGCACACAGTTGTTCAAGCAAGCCATGGAATTGTGGACCTCACTGTAGGAGAATCCAACTCTGCAAAAGATTGAAGCAGATATTGAGGAAAACCAAAGGCAATTCGATGAAATAAGGTCTATAGCGCAAACCTTATCACCAGTGTAAAGGTTAACTAGGTTATATGAAGGTAAGATCATTCAGAACAAAATTGATGAGTTGCATCACAAGGAAGCAATCATATCTTCAAGGACGTACCCTTTAGTGGATGAGGCCAGTCAGTTGACATTGTTAGTATAGGGAAAGCTGAAGGCCATGGAGTAGATACAACAACCGCGGGCCTTGTATTCGAAGGACCAACCATAGAGAAATTGGTTGAGAAAGTCCGTCAGGCCACTGTATAGGGGAAAATAGACCTGTAGGTGTTGAAGATTGAATTCAGTGAGCTACAAGTGAAGATCGAGGCACCTCTAGCAGAGTGACTCGAGGACGAATCATGACTTTGTGTTGGGGGCTTGTTGGGACAGGCTCCCATGTGATCAATTTTGTAATAGTTTTCTTATTTATGTAAAGTCTCTGCATTTTGAGGAGCAGAGCACAAAGGTCATTAGAAGTCAAAGGGGCTTTAGGAAGGTCAAAGCCCCTTAGTGTGTTAGAATTAATATGTTTTTGTGACTCGCTCATGGTTCGCGAACCATGGTATTGCAATGGAAAAATATATAAAAAGGAGTCGTAGAGAATCATAGGACATAATAAATTGAAGATGTATGTATGGGCAAGTAATATAAGGAAGAAGAGTGTGTTTTCAGTACTTAGGCAAAGGGGAAGGCTCCTATAGTTGTATGTGCAAAGACCTTGGTAAGTTCGCAACTGAGTACGCGATCCCCTGCAACTATGTGCATAGGGAAGAAAGAATCTGTAACAGAAGGATTGAACATAATAAAGACTATTTTGGAGCAATATCTATGTATCTGAGACTTTATGTTTACTTTTGAATTTTCTGTGTATTTTCTCTGTTTTATGGAATTATCATAAGAAACACTTAATTAATGCACGAAAGTAGTAGATCTATTAGTTTACTTGATGTTATTAATGCTTAAAGCAATCAGCACAAAGTTAGAAGCTATTATCTGTAAGTTATCATAATTTCTGCATTTCAACGATTAAGGTTTGTGAAGATCGAGATAAAGCTCTAGACGTAGCAAAAACCCATCACACAAACCTATGGATGCAAAAATATAATTATGTCATCCTCCAATACTACCCCAGATGAGAATCCAGCCTACACTACGCAGGTTGTTGCCAAAAGGGCTGGCAGTGTAGGGTTTTGTTGGTTGGAGCAGCTAACTATGAACCTGGGTCTAGATCCCCTCAAGCCAACAAGACTCTGCAAGCACAGATCGATGAGCTACACCTAAAAGAATCCATCATTGAAGTGCGAACATATTCGTGGGTTGATGAGGTCAACCAACTGTCTCAAACCATCGAGGGTAAGATAAAATTCCTTCAAAAGACACAAAGGACTCCAGGCCTTGCAGTCGAAGGCCCAATGGTGGAGCAGTTGGTCAAAGAAGTTCACCAGGCTGCAACACAAGGAACATGTTATCTCCAAGCATTGAAGATCAAATTTAGTGGCCTACAAGCAAAGGTTGAGGGAACACTAGCCGAGTGAACCGAGATGAGTCACGACTTTGTGTTGGGGGCCTGTTAGGACGGGGTCCC
>APFE030661681.1:196327-207177 GCA_000404065.3 Pinus taeda | reverse complement strand
CAACATTTCATTGAATTATTTATTTTTGTTTCTTCCTGACATTTAAAACTATTAACAAACTTTCCTACATCACACCTACACATCTCCCTATTCTGAGTTGTAGAGCTCCTATCGGTGTAATTAATGTTGAAGACAATTTTTAATGTTGAAAACAATTTTCCCTGTTTAATCTATACATTGTTATGAGGGTGATAGGAAAAACCAGGTACAATTCACAACTTACTATAGATGAAATGTATAAAAATAATGATAAATAAAAAATTAATACCCATTACCAATATAACTTCAATAAATATATAATAAATATAATCAGCTAACTATATTAAACCTTTAATCTTTCAGTATACAATCATATTGTTGTGTTATTAATTCACATAGAATTTAAGAGCTGCGTATTAATCACACAAATGTAAGAGAAGTTAATTCTTCTTCTGAAGTTCCAAATCTAGCTCGACCATATAATAAATCCCACCTATATTACAAAGAAGTTATGAAAAACTCTTAGTTATGTTGGATAGAAGTTACACATTTCAGCTCCTTTGTATACTCTTCATTGCTTATTTAGAGCACATCCCAAAAGTCTGCAAGGAGAATTTCACGTTTCCAAACAAGAGTCTTTTGAACATACAATGCATGAAGTAAAAAATGATAAGCGAGTAGTTGTATCTATTTTAAAGTTCCCTTTCCCTTTATTACAAGGTTATTATATGAACTACATATATTTTGGTTAACATATTCCATATAGGGCATTAAGACTGTAATGGTCTCAACTTTAGCATGGGATCCAAGATTTTCAAGCAGGTTTCTTATTGGAACCATAACAACAGATTCATGAAGCTTTTCTTCATCTTCAACCACAGTAACTTTGAAACCCTTTTCATTTGGGCACCTATTTTTGCAGGAGGCATCATAATTGGATTGATCCTTACTTTCTCGCTTTCTCTTGGAAAACTTACTGGTTAGTTGACTACCTAGATCTTGCAAGTTACCACATTGCTCATATGCTTTACATTCTCCTGAATGTTGTAAAACCCTAGTTTCACTTTGATTTTTATTGGCACAAGTAGATCTTCTCGCCGATTCCAAATTGTCACATCTCCAGTTTTATTGCAGTTCAAATTTCAATTCTTATTTTAATTTTTATTACAAAGTTTGGCAGGAGTATATCTTTAGCATCTCCAACGTGACTTTAATTTTATGGTTTATAGCAATAGCACTGTCTTTGATCTCAATTTGATCTCAATTCTCATGTGAAGACAATTATCCTAGAATATGGTATGGGTTAATGTTCATACCAACTACAACTACTAATGCCCTTGGATTACAACTTGCTATGATCACATGTCTTTTACTTAAATCTATGTTCCCACGTGTACAATCATGGAAGTGTAAAAGCAACCACACACTATTTATCAACTAGAATAGTAAGAAATAAGGTTGTATACTTGTAGTTTAGGAAAGCATTGTGGTGCCAATCGAATGAATGAATGCCTTGAAACTAGTTTAGAGTAACAAAAGACATATTGCAATAACACTATTATGGTAAAATCTATAAGAAATATTTGAGTTTATACAGGTCTGGACCTATTTATATGTTTGGTCAAGTCCATTATTTCTGATTTATGAGCTTACGCATTGTACAACTCCTCTTTGTGTACCACCACACCATTTCTTATTTCTGTTAGTAACTTCCACAACATATACTTTAAATATTAATGTTCCTCGGAACTTATTTAACTACTGGATAAGATGTTCATCCATATATCGCTCTACTGTTTGCAATCAAGATTTAGTAATTGTAAGAACCCATTTTTTCCCCTCAAAGCCAAACATATATCAAGTGGTTGTATGTTGTTTCCCTTTATTACCGATAATGTTAATGTCACTACCTTGATTTGGTGATCGAGAAGTGACAATTTTCTGGTTTTCTCATATTTCATTGTATCTTACTAGGCATTGGTACAATTCATAAAAGATCGACGAGTGACAACAAAAAAATGCTATCCACTCTACCCTTTTTAATTGGCACAATCCTTTTTATTAAAATTCCTTGGTTGGGTTGTCTTTAGCCACAATTTCTATTGCTAACTTTCTCAATTCCTTTTTCAACACTCGCTAGCTTCTTCAATTTTTCTATAATTGCCTATTAGTTTTCCCACCCGAAATGGTATTCTCAATGGTTCAAGCATTATCTCAGAATTATTTAGGAAGGTCAAATTATTCTACCTACCATATAATCTTCTATGTGTCTATGGTGATTAGAAAAAAATGAATTAGTTTTATGTTTCCTTTACCATTCCGTGGTTATTCAATATGTACTTATTATAATTATTCACTTCATATTGTTGTTCCAAAACCAATGTAAGTCCAATAACTTAGTATTTTAGCAAGAAATTCTTAATTGTATAACTATGTCCATTAGGTCTAGGAGTTGAACCTAGAGAATTGGATGTCAGGAAAAATATTACATCAATTGCATAGATACTTTACCATTCTCAGTTTAGGTCTATTTCCCAATAGGGCCAAGGGTTGAGCCTAAGCTTTGATACCACTTGTCACATCACTGGTTTTATTACAGTTTAGTTTTGAATTTATTTATTCAAGTTTATTACAAAGTTTGGTAGCACTATATCTTTAGCATGTCCAACGTGACTTTCATTATTTGGTTTATAGAAATAGTACTTAGACTTTTATAAGTTTTCCTATGAGAGTACTAAACTGTCTTCACTAAATGTAGATTAGAAAGGTCTAAGTTGACCATTTTTGGTCATCAAAACTAGTTTGATTTGAGCCAAAATAGTTGTGTGTAGTGTTTTCTTTGTTGATTGAAGTGTCACTACATCTAGAAAATCAGTCGTTGAGATGTAGATCTATGGGGGGAAACCTCAGAGGATCATAGAAGGAATAAAAAGAAAGAAACAAGATAGGGAGCTTATAGTTATACCCCCTTATGTAATAGATAAAAATTAGTAATATACTATATAATATATATAATATAATATATATATATATATATATCATGAATGCGGAAAAGTGTGCCAAGATAGAGTTGCCAGTTGGAAAACAACGATGGAAAACAGACAAGTTATTAAGGAGGGTTCCTTTAAGCTAAATTACAACACAGTCAAATTTTATATTGTATTTTCTCAGAGGATCACAGTTTTGGGAATTTCATTGTTTATTTGACATTAAGTATTTCCAGCCGTGCTGAACCCTATAATACGAGAATACTAAATGGACAATGAAGATATATCATGTATTGGAGAGATAGGTAGTTGGGTCGAGAAGCTAACTATATAAATTGAGAGTTGAGGTTCAAATATGATGGATAAATTTTATAGCGAGGTGTATAGGTGAACCATCATACACTAACGAAGGAAAACTTTTATTATAAAAAAAATGGAGGTACTAGAAGACATTGCGAAAACAAGGTAGAAATTTCTAGTTGTACACTTTAGTGAAGGATGGGATCAATGTGGGAATCCACAGAAATTTGCAAAAAATTGAGGATTCTTGAATTAGAACAATTATGAGAAGGTGGATTGAAAGCATGCCACTGCGAAAGCTAGTAGGATAGAAGGAAAATCAATGGAGTAGACCATCAAATGGAAAAATATTAAGAAGAAATTGAGTAAAGGAACAGGCAAATAATGGAAATGAAATCTCAAATTTAATTTTGTTAAGTAATGAAAACATACTCATGAGATTGAAGTTGGTTGGAATAGGTGAAAATGAATTCACTAATGCATTGTGTGGATAAGTACAAAAATGTGAATACAGTAAGTATATATGTTGGTGATGTCTTTATACCCTCACTGACTATTAGAAGGGTATGGACGTGTAACACAATAACCCCAAGGAAATTGATTAGGATCACTTTGAGAAACAAGAGAATTCAAACTGGTCAGTAGAAGATTATCTCACATTGAAATGCACATGATGGTTGCATACCGGATACAAGTCATGAACTCACAACATAAAGGAGAATGGAAGTTGTCAGGTGATTATGGTACCCATATGTAAGAAATATGAAAGGAAAGTAGGAAATTCCTATATTGAAATTCCCAATAAATCACACCTATGTCATTAGATGTAATTTTGAATAACTCGAGAAAAAAAGGGGGTCTAGGGCATTGTCAAGATGTTATATTAAATGATAATAACATTGTTTGAATGAATAGAAATAGTGAGATAGATGCAAACAAATCGCAGGAAGAGAGTGTTAGCATGAGTGCAAGCATACTGGCAAAAGGAGACAATTTCAAACTTAATTTTTTTCTCTTTAGGCACATTAAAATACACTCGAAAAACAAATATTTTAAAATGAAACATCGGGTTTCTTTCCAGTGAAAACTTCTTAAGGTGTCTTGAAATCCAGTGCTTGATGCAGGCTTCTATTTTGAACATATATGGCAATGTTTGCAGCTTATCCTCATAAGAACTTCAATAGACCTTGATCATGGAGCATGGCACAGGTAGCTTCCATTATTGTTGGATTCTTCCTTTCAGCAACTCCATTTTTCTCAAGAGTATGTGGAATGGTTGTATCCCTCTTAATGCCAGCCTCTCTGCAAAAGTCATTGAATTCATTGGATTCATGTTCGGTTCCATTGGCGGTCCTTAATATTTTGATCTTCTTCCCTTTTTGATTTTCCACCACAACTTTGAATGAATGGAACCATTTGAACACTTCATCCTTATTCTTCAAGAAATATATCCATGATTTGCGAGAGAATTCATCCACAAAAATTGCATAGTATAAGTATCCTCCCAATGATGTTACGGGAAACATACCAAATAGGTCAGAATGGAGAATTGAAGAATATCAGTAGTTTGGATTTTACTTGAAGGGAATGCTCCCCTTGTAATTTTCCCAACTACACAACCCTGCCAAACTCCTTCATGATTCATGTTGAACTTAGTTGTACCTGTGACCATCTTCCTTACCCCCCAGGTAAGGCTTTGTAATGATGGTGAGAAAATATTCGGTGCCATAATTCAAATTGAAGAGAAGTATCACAAGTCAAGGCTCCCAAAGGAATTCCTCCAACTTGATAGAGATATTCAACCCTAAATGCAAGTGAAAATGCATATTTAGGGTATCTTTGCCAAACACATACCTTTCCATCAATGAATTCTACATTGAAGCCTTTATCTTCCATCACAGAAATAGAAACTAGATTCTTCTTCAAATCAGGTACATACAATAATTCTTGTAGATTTACATAAAATACGGGTTAGGTGGCATTATATCCAAGTATGATTTCCAAATTAGTCTTCTTTTCAACCAAATTTGAGAGAGCCTCCTTGTACCTAGTGAAGTGCCACACTCCACTATCAATCTACCAATGGTCTAAAGTATCTAGAGGAGAGTTAGTGGATAGAGCAGAAATAAGATAAAATTATTTCTGTTTTCCTACAACATTACTTTCCTCATACCTGGAATTTCTCGTCCTTTTGGGAGGTCAACCATTTCCATCTCGAGCAGTAGGAGAATTCCTCTTTTCTTTATTGTTGAACCTGTTGTTACTTTGATTTCCATTGCCTTTGTATTTGTTGTTGTTATCATCCCTTGGAGTATCCTTCTTGTGAGGACACTCTCTAGCGTAATGGCCAAACCTATTGCAATTGTAGCACCTTCCTTTTCTTCCTTTGTTGAATCCTTGACCCTGTTTTCTTGGAACAACATTATTCTTCCTCTTAGCATGAGTGGAGAAGGCAATGTGATCATTTCCAATTGAAGGCTTATCTCTCCCCATCATCCTTGTCCCTTATTGAGTACATCAAGCAAATAATTCATTGAAACTAGGAATCCTGTCATTGTTAAGAATGGTTGTGTTAAAGACATCCCATGATCTGGGAAGACCTCCAAGTAAAATGAGAGTGAGATCCCTATCAACGATAACTTGTCCAATAGATAGAAGGTCATTTTTTATTTATGTGATCCTCATGAAGTAGGATTGGATAGAGTCCCCTTTATCTGTCTTGATGTCCTTCAAATTATTCTTGAGAAAGAGGATTTTATTTGCATTGTTCACTTTGAACATCTCAACTATCTTATCATACATTTCCTTAGATGTTCCCAAATCAGAAATATAACCAACCAAATTTTTTTGAATGGAGTCTATAATTCTTTTAGATTTGACCTCACATTTCTTGTATTTTTCTTTGTAGCAGCAAGTGCATTTCAAGGATGCTCCACTACTCTTCCCTTCACATAGTCCATGGAATCTTGCTCTTCCAAAGTCAAGTACAAATTCATCTTCCATGCATGATACTTAGATTTGTCCCTGAGCTTGTCCTCATATTTTAAGTAAGATGAAGTAGAAATTAGTCAAATTGTCTTGTCCAGCAAAGCTCTCTTAGTGGTTTCTTTTCTCTATTTTGCTTTGGATTTGTCTTCACTTGTGCATTGATACCATGTTAATTTTAGTTGACAATGGTATGTTCTATCCTTAGCACAATTACTTAATTGTTCCTTTAGCAACCCAATGACAATTTCCAATTTAGTTTTACAATAACAATCACATTGACAATAAAAGTAGATAGAACATGAAACAAAATGCATAAGAAAAACCAAGGCAAGAGGACACCAGGTTTGAAAAATTCTAGGGAAAATCCCTAATGTTGGGAAAACCCTTTGATCAAATATTATTATTATATCAAATTTTCAACAGAGAGTGAGAGTACAAAAAGTCAAAATTGACTTGCAAAATCACTGTAAAAACAACCTTGTCAAAGTTCTGCAATACTGTACCAGTCAATAACATTCAAATCAACCCTAACTAGAAAGTCGAAGATGGTCAATGCAATAGTCCAACTTCTCCTTTGAATCTTAGTCAAAGTTAGTCACACTCAGCCTCCAATAGTGGTGAAAGTCAACCACTAATAGTCATTAAATTTGCGTTTGACGCAGGTCAAATTCCTCCTTTTCCTCGGTTCCTATTCCCAAAAGTGTTTCCTGCTGAGACAAAAATCCACGATGAAAATCGAAGTCAAAGGATGCCCATAAAGTCAATGTCAAATGCTAGTTAATGGTAGTCAAACTGCAAAAATTTCTGAGATTTTCGGCCCTGCAATTCTATCCTATAATTTGACCTCCTTGTGCCACATGTGGGAGAGAGAGAGAATACCCAATGTTGTACGAACAAATGAGAGAAGGAGAGAGAATGTGTGAGTGATGTTGATGCCAAATGAAGTGAGAGGTATATTGTATTTATACAAGTCATTGAGGGTGAAAATTCGTTTCCATTGGGCTCCATAATGATGTGGTTGACCTAAAAAATTTGCACATGTGTGGGCATACATTTAAAATCACACTTTTTATTGTCCAACTTTGATGATCTTTATATCAATTTTGGTCCTCTCGAAAAGAGGAATTTAATGCATCATCATCTCCATCAAATGAACTATCCCAGGGTGTAATTTGGCCCTAGTTACCAATTTTAACACCGAACCACATGTAAAACTAAATCCCACACAAACGAACCTCATAAATATCTTAAAATTTATGTAATTTATACATGAAAAATCATGTGGTATTTTTTTTATAAAAAATAAAATTATGAGATACTTGCCCAACTATGATGTCACTACTCACTATACTCATGGTCTACCCCTAATGGACTCAAGGAGAATTGAACTTGTGCCTCATAAAAGAGGGCCAAAGACCTGGCAATGGGGCTTCAACCAACTAATCTACCCATCAAGGCTATAAATCTTATAAGTCTTATATGGTATCACTCCATTTCTTTATTTTTTATATCCCCAACTTGAGGGTTTTCATAAAGTGAATTTTAATACTCAACCATGGTATTTAGGCACAACACTTAATTTGAGTACCCTACCATGTGAATCATCATGAAAAGAGACAAGAAGAGTAGTGTGTTATTACAGTTTAAAATAGGTGACATGTTTTATGTTTCAAGTAATGAAGAAGGCTTTAGGGAGCTAGTTTCCTGCCACCAATATCAAGAAGGTGGTAGTCGTAATGCATTCTTCATTGAATACTGAATAGTTTTTAAGTGTGTTTTTTTGGAAAGTTTTCTGATTTATTTATGATCTAATTTGCCAAGAATCTGGCAAGGATTCATTGAAATCACAAGTAAGAATCTGGCGGGGATTCATTGAAATCACAAGTACAAGTTTGATAGGTGAACCATTCACAATCCAGGTGCCCAAGGGATTTTTTTAGGTACAACAAAAATCAATATTTGGCCATAATTTTTTTTGCCATAGTTTGGCTAGAAAATTGCCTATAACTCCAAAAAGTCACACTTAAATATTACTCCATTGAATATAAGGACTTGATTGCCAAGGATGGAAACAAAATTCAAAACTGAGAGAGACTGTAAACATCCCTCATATTAGGCATCAACCACTAGATCTAAATAGGCAAAGCTTCTGCATTAACAAAGTTGTTGATGAATATGATCGAGATGGATAGTGGAAGGTAGTTGTCAAAGCCATCCATCGTCATAGTAATAAATATGTTGTTAACTTCTAGAATACCAATGAGAAGTGGGAGTATAATCTAAAACAGGTTCACATTCATCAGGATTGGATAGATGACAAATGGGTTACGGATTCTGAAGCAGAGGTATGGAATTTCAATAAAATTTGAATTTTGAATTCACTTAAACAGTTTTCATTTCAATTGGGTTTTTTTGGATTTTGATGGCTTTATATAAGATTTAGTAACTTGTAAGGATTTGGACTGATTTTCATATCTATCGTTTAAAATTAATTGAGTTCCTAAATAATGACCTAAAAATGGTTCCAAACTATTATTCTAATCCCATTACATTAGAATTTTATCTCTTACATCTAACCATGGTTTGTCAAATTGGCTTGAGAAGGGTTTTCTAGTGATTTTTTTGGGGGTAAATCATGATGTTGCTTCAGATGTGATTTTTGACTATGCTATTTTGTACTCAGTTTTTTGAATCAGAATGTGGGATTAAATGAATTGAATCCATACTCTCCACAACTTTATACTAAGAATATGGTAAATATTAGCTTGGAATCAACTAAAAGATATACTCGTGCAAAAAAAATTGAAGTGAAACCAAGGTTTGAGAACTTTAAGGAGAATGTCAGGCAGATGATCAATGTGGTAAATTGAAAGCTATAGGTAGTCATTCTACTAAAAATATGGTGAATATTAGTTTGTAATCATTGAGAAGATTTACTTGTGCCAATAAAAATCGATATGAAACCAAGGTTTCAAAACTTTCAGGAGAATATAAGGCGGATGAACAATGTGGTAACTTGCAAGGTATAGGTGATCTTTCTACTAAAAACTCGGTGATTGTGTAATATCGCTCTGTTGCAGTAAAACCACTATTGTTAGACTGAGTTGGGTAAGAAAGAATGATGGAAAAGCCAAAGAAGTATATTGAATTAATTATGTAAATGATTTTCTTAATAAATAAATATATGATATGTATGTTCTTGGGAATGGGACACCTAGAAATGAGATCCTTGCCAAAATAAAATAAAGATAAAATATCATTGATAAGATTAATGGATGGGAGAGAAAATCCATTAATTTGCTTAGCCGGAGAAAAATGCTAAGCTTAGAAAAGCCTAAAAGCACCACGGGAGAGGAAGGCGGGCATTTATGGAAAAGCCTAGGCAATTGGATAAAATGATCCCAAAAAGCGGGATGCCACTAAAGTAAACCTTATCATGAAAGGTATTAAATACCTATGAAGGGATAAACAAGGGGTTGTGGATTCCTCAGCAAGTTGTGGTAGGTGTGCTCATCAAGTTTAATATGGTACCATGGTTTATGGTCAGAAAATATGTGCATAAATCCTTCTATGATTAATTCTAAATTATTTTGATGCATTTGAATAATGCTTTTAATTTAATTCTATTGCATATTAGTATTACAATAATTTTAACTCATGTGTACTATGCCATGAGCCTCGAGGTTGATGGATTTCAGATGCTACTAATTTATCTTGCATGTAGACTCTATAATTATTTTCTAGAGATTATGGTTTTTGGGTTTTGTTAATGTATGTGATTATATGTAACTTTTCAATAAGAGAGGGTATAGATAGGTATAGACAAACCTTAAGCTAAAGAAATTATTTATATGCGAATGAATAAACTCAATTGAGAATGCTAAGCTCTTATGTAAGTATTTTGGATAAAATGAATTGGAAATTGTAGTAAGAGAATGAAATTTATTAATGTCATATAAGGGAGCATGCTGGGTGGCCAAATGGTTAATGTCATCCTTAAAAAAGCCCTCTCCTTGTAGACAAACATATTGTTTCCATAGAACATTTTAAAATACACAAAGAAAGTCATTATTTCTTGATGAATTTGGGAGCCAAGGAATAAATCCAGAGAAACTAGTAGTTCGATAGGTGCTCGAGACTTGTTGCGAGATGCTACCATAAAAAACAACAAACGCATAATATCACACTCTACAGTTACCATTTGTGTTACAGGACATCAATTCAGTAGCCATGAGGATGGCTCTTTCCCAGTTGAAAAGGTTGATTGTGTTGTTATCGGGGTCGGGGTTGTGGGGATCACAGTGGTAAGACAAATGGTGTTATTAGTTAGAGAATTGTTAGCATTGGAGGCAGCTACCAAAATCGACATCATTACTAGTTCTCAGAACAATGAAGTCATCCATGCATGAATCTATTACCCTCCTCTTTCGCTCAAGGTAAGTTTCAGTGCATTTGTCGGTTCCCAGTAAGGAATGTTTATGCATTTTTATTTCCTCGAATAGTGGTTGGGCAGGCCCATCTATGTGTAAAAGGGAGGAATCTACTGTATGGATACTGTAGCCTTCATGGCGTACTGCATAGGCAATTGGGCAAGCT
>APFE030661681.1:139304-170114 GCA_000404065.3 Pinus taeda | reverse complement strand
CAAGGGTTTCCCCACATTGTGGGGTTTGTCCCTAGCTAGCGCCACATCTTGTGTCCTCTTGTCTTGGCTTGTCTTCTATGATTTATGTTTATGTTCTATCTGTAGTTTACTTTATGCTGATGTGATTGCTAATCTAAAAAAGAAATTGAAATAAATTTCTCTAGCAAAGAACATACCTAAAATTAACATGGGATTGGAGTTGAGGTGAAGACAATGCCTAAGCAAGAGTGAAAGAGCAATCACCGAAGTAGAGAATATTATCAGAATGGCACAATGGAAGTTTTTGATGTCCTACTTAAGATCACTTCATTGGAAAGCTCGTATCTAAGGGTGGAAGGAAAGACAGATGCCTTGGTTGCAATAAGTTCGACTATCATGCGAAGGAGTGTCCGAAGGACAGGGACACATCTCTTGATGAAGATAATAATCATTCCAGGGACATCTTCAATGATCGGAGGAATGATAAGTAATTCAGGTCATCAAGGAAATGGTCGACTCTTCAAAGAAAGCAAGGAACCCTAGGATCTCTTTTTTGTACTTGATCGTAAGAAGAACCTCATGTCCATCTCGGAAATGGAATTCAAAGGTTTCGGGGTGGCACTCATCGATGGAAAGGTACATGTTTGAAAATAGATTTTTCAAAGATGTTTTAGAGTTTTGGGTTATATCTAGTCCACTAGGGACCATGTCCAGTGACTCAGCACAAAGGTCTGTGAGTTAGATGGTGACCGGGATGCCTAAATTCAAAAAGTGCATGAAGGTACATGTCTGAGATGTACCGAAGAAAATTATTACAAGGGGATCATTCCCCTCATGTAGCAGGTACACAAGCTTGGAACAACCAGAGGGGTTTGAGATTGATGATTAGGAATCTCATGTATGCAGGTGGAAGAAATCCCTCTATGGCTTGAAGTAGAACACCCCGGGTGTAGTATGAGAGGATTGATAGCTGTAGGATGAAGTTGAGATTCACTAGGAGTGAAACTGATCCAAACCTTTACCCAAAGGTTGTGGATGATAGACCTTTCATACCGACACCTATGTCTGACAGGTGCAAACTCTCTCATTTGCAAAAGAGAGAGGGATTTGGATTCTGAATGTGGAAAGATAAATTGCAAGTTTGGTAACTACCTCAAGGATCTTAACTTTCAGAAGTTATATGGTAGTGATGTCGGACCAGATTTGGGAAATGCCTCTGAGTTTCATAAACTCATTTGCATTGATGTTCTTGGTGAACCTCCATCAGGACATATGTTTTGCAGTTAGCATGGTGAGCTCATATTTGGTTGAGCTTCATTGCATTGGTGCCTAGAATCTTCTGAGATATGTTCAGGGCACAATCTCTCATGGATTGAGATACACTGCCGAAAATATGAAACTACATGATTATTCGAATGCTAACTGGGCAGGCAGTGTGGAGAATCACTAGAGCATTTCTTAGTGACGTTTCTCTTTGGATTCTGCTTTGATATCATGGATGAGTAGGAATCAGAAGTCAGTTGGTACAAGCACCGCCGAGATTGGATACATATCTACGAGTATGATCTCATATGAAGCTGCCTGGTTGAGGAAGTTCTTCAGTGAGTTGTCTGTACACATGATGAATACCACTGTGATTCTCTATGACAACCAGATGTGGGATTCGATTATTGAGGAATCCCATATTCGACGATTGCTCCAGCAGATAGACATCAGATACTACCTTATCTGGGATATGGTAAGTCTATGAGCAAGGAAGCTCCATCGCTATGAGATGATGTATAGGTTGCTACACTTTGTCTAAGCCCCGGGGGAAAGATCAAATTTGTGATTTTCCAGAATGACTTGGAGTTGTCAAGAGACCCTTGTAAAAGGGTCCTGCATGTTTCATACATTGAGCTCTGGGAGCTCTAGGGGCTTGCAGTTCTTACTAGAGAAACATACGACCATAGGGTGACTCAACCTCCCTTGGTGGTGCACACTGGACAAGATGATTTGCTTTCCCATGGACAAGATGGTTCACTCTCTTGTGTAGCAAGATGATTAATTCTCCTATGAGGTCTGGATGATGTGTTCTCCATGAAAATTGTGTAGTGGGATGATTAGTTCTCTTGTGAGGTCTGGATGATGTATTCTCCATGACGATTATGTAGCAGGATGATTAGTTCTCCTGTGATGCCTAGATGATTTGTTCTCCATGGCAATTGTGTAGCAGAATGATTAGTTCTCCTATGAGAATGGGATTGATTAAGCTCTCCTGTCGAGGAATTCTACCCATGCAGTATGGGACTCATGGGAAGTACCTCTCATCTGATCAATGAGCAGGGAAATGAGGATAGGGACCATAGTAGTACCGATGGATGCATCATTGTATCTACCGTACTCCCTATGCTAGGATGACCTTCATTGATCTAGGATCAATGATACTGGTCTGGGACCAATTGTATGAGTTGTACCCACTATGATGCTGACTTTGAGTTGGTTGAGATTGGTCTGGGACTAGTGGTACATACTTTGAGACTGACCTTGGGTCAGTGGAGGACTGGTCTGGGACCATTGAGAGTGGTACATACTATGATGCTGACTTTGGGTCAGTTGAGACTGGTTTGGGACCAGTGGTACACTCTCTAAGTCTGATGATGCTGGTCTAGGACCAATAGTAGGAGTGGTACCCACTATGACGCTGACTTTGGGTCAGGTGAGACTAGTCTGGGACCAGTGGTACGCACTCTGAGACTGACTTTGGTTCAGTGGAGAATGGTATGAGACATTCTCGATTAATTCTTCTTCTTCATGGTTCAGTAGAGCTATGTTGAGCAGAGCAAAGCTAGCAGAGCAGAGCAGAGCCAGCAGAGCGAGTAGAGATGAGCAAAGCAGAGAAGAGCTAGCAGAGCTAGCAGAGATGAGCGGAGAAAAGCAAAGCCAGCAAACCTGAGCAAAGAAGAGCAGAGCCAGCAGAGCTAGCAGAGCTGAGCAGAGCAGAATAGAGCCACCAAAGCTGAACATAGCTTAGCAGAGTAGAGCATAACTAGCAGAGCTGAGCAGAGCAGAGCTGAGTAGAGTAGTGCAGGGCACTGATGGCAGATATAGTACAGTTGGACATATGAATCAGCATATGGAGTTCTCCCTAGTTGAGAGGGAGTGTTAAAATTGGCAACTAGGGTGAAACTCCATGTGGGTTAGCTTATTTATGGTAGCTGATATTTTTGTTGGATCCCTCTCATCGAGAGGTGTAGGATTGATCTAAAGATCATCTAATTCCAATAAGTATTTATGAAGTTATGAATTTATTTATGTTATAAAATAAATTGTCAAGTTAGCCAACAACTTGAGTAGGCTCAGAAGCCCAATAGTCATGTCTATTAATCATCTTCATTTGTATAAATAAAAGAGGATTTGAAGTCATTTGCACACACTCTTTATGTGATCTCTTCTCCATGTCTTGGGTTTTTGGATAAGGAGAGATACTAAAGAGTACGTTGGCCTAGTATGATGCCCTAGCTGCAGTACGATGCCCTAGCCGCATTAAATCTAACCATAGAGAGGATGATGCCCTGGCCGCAGCCATATGGAGAGCACTAGCCACAAATTGAAGGAGATCTATCTACTGTCTTGGGGAGCTGCAATACGCAGTCTAAAGAAGCCCTAATTCGTGGATTAAAGGAGGCCCTAATTGCTGATGAGAGGAGCCTAATCTATAGCATGAAGGAGGGCCTTATACGTAGGTTAAGAGGATACTTAAAAAAAAGTCCCAGCTGTCTAAATGAGATCCCTAACTTGTTGTTCTAAGCCACAGTCATAAAGGGGTCCATCTATAGCTATAGGAGGCATTACACAGGTTGAGGTAACGTGAACTATACACTGACCTTATTCATAGTCATACGTTGTCCTAAATAAGATTATACATCGCTGCAAGGAGAGGCTTAATTCACTGCCTTAATATGCTATATAATGAAGCTCTAAAAGGATCCCTAACTGCTATCAAGAGGAAGATATAATCTCACATCTATCCACAGTTATATGCTGCTCATGAAGACATAGATATGCAGGTCATGGAGACTGTTATACGATGTTCATGGAGACATATATACGCAGGTCATGGAGACTGTTATATACGCTATTCATGGTGACTAAGTGTTGTCATAGAAGAACTTTAGACAACATGGACTTGACAGTGGTGCAGCCTCAAGGAAAAGTTATTCAAGAGGCAAGAGGGTTGCACCAACAGTGCTGGAACCTCTCTTGGATCAATGAGAACAGCTTAGTGATATTTTGGTATAACACTAAGATAATGGGCATGTTAGTAAAGGGAAACATGATGTAAGAGATCATGGGCAGCATAATAGATGAGACCATGAGCAGCATGACGCATGGCCAGCATGATGAATGGGTAGCATGATAGATGAGATCATGAGCAACATGATGCATGGGAAACATGATGTATGAGATCATGGACAACATGATGTATGGGCAGCATAGTGATCATGAGCAGCATGATGATGCATGATGCGGCATGATGGTGCTACACGGTAAGGTGCAGTAAATGGATGAGATGCAACACTATGATAGGTGAAGAAGTCACCTTAGATAATCAGTTGAAGCAATATGTCTTCAACTGATCTCTGTAGATATCAAAAGTCAAAGTGTTGACTTCTATTGTAATTGTATTATCTGTCTCACTTTCTCTGCTGAACTTTGAAGAACATAAAAGAAGAATTGATCAAGTGTTTCCCCACATTGTGGGGTTTATCCTTGGCTAGCACCACATCTTGTGTCCTCTTCCTTGGCTTGTCTTCTGCGATTTATATTTATGTTCTATCTGCAGTTTACTTTATGCTGATGTGATTGCTAATCTGAAAAAGAAATTGAAATAAATTTCTCTAGCATAGAACATACCTAAAATTAACAGGAAGCCTAAGTCACAAGCCCAGTTAGTGACAAAGGTCAAGGAGATCCAGCAAAAGGTGAATGACATTGCCTGGGAATTTCACCAAAAATTGAAATGTTTATTGCAGTAGGCTAATATGCAGATCACAGATGATCAACACGGGGATTGGTACATTGCTTCACTGTTTCCCCATCTGAGATTTCTTTTGCCATAACAGAAAATTGGCACACAGGATGAAGTATTAGAGATTGCTATGAGATTGGAAACTTCATCCATCAGGACACAAATATGGGAGTGCAATAGATTTAGTTACAACTGGATGGCCTACATATGGAGTTACGAAGCCTGAAGAAGGGAAAGGAAGTTCAAATTGAGGTTCGCGTAGAATTTTGGTGCTTGAAATGCAAGAGCCATGGTCATAATAAGGACCATTGCCCAGTATATTAAAATTATCTTATTGGGGGAGGTCGTGTTCCCCTGAAGCTAGAAAATATTGTTGGGCAGATTACATGAGTAGAATTGTGGTGTTCTATTTGTCAGGTTATAGGACATCATGCAACATGCAATTTTTATCTACTAAAAATGTTTGCACATACCCCTCAGCAGTTTTTTTGCAATTTCCACAAATTTGTAGGACATGATGAGCGTCGTTGTCGAAGCTATGAATTAATGATGGATAGAACCCCTACGTATAGGATGCAGGCAAAGACTCGTCCTCAAGACTAGGGTGCAACTATAGTGCGGGGAGGATTCCAAGGCCAAGGAAGAGGGTGAGGAGGAGGAACTAGAAGGGGTCGTGGTTAGATCATTTGTTACAATTGTGGAGAAGAAGGCCATTTTGCACGTGATTGTCTGAATCCAAACACACCCTTCCTGTCAGTATTTCTGACAATTCAACTACGTTACAAAATATTTCCCAGTGCTTTTCATGAAGATGCAAGAGAACAAGACTCAGACCTAGCAAGCAATGTAGAACATCTAAATGATGAGACCAAAGCCTCGCGAAGATGGGCCTAGTGTCAATATTGTTACGCAAAGTGGTATAGCTAATGGATATGATAAGGGGAAACAACCAAAAGTTGATGTGTGGGTTCACAAAGTTGTTGATAAGGGAACAAGATTTGATATAAACAAGGTGAATGAAATGTTTATGGAAGCAAAAGTGATCTTCACAGATGAAGGAGCTTCTACATCAAGGACTCAAAATATGGGAAATTCAGAAGAGACAGTACTGCACAGGAGACAAACCCATCATTTTTATCATCAATTTTAAAAACATGCATGAAAATCCTAAGGGATAAGAAGGCAGTAGAAGGACTGCAAGAATTGTTTGATAATTACACTGGTAAGAACAAGCCTATACCAGAACAACACACAGTACATAAGGTGGGAAAAAGCAAGAAGAGAACTGGTCATGAAATGAGGTTGACTGCACAAATTGGAGAATATGAAATGTACCAGGTAATTCTTGACTTAGGGTCTTATGCAAATGTTCTACCGAAGCAAACCTAGGAAAGAATGGGAATACCATCGCTACAGTGGTCCCTAATCCAGGTAAGGATGGTCAATGAGAAAAAGGTTATTCCTATGGGACGCCTACATGGAGTGACTATAGATATTGAAGGGGCGCATGCGATATCCGACTTTGAAGTAATCGACATAGTGGATGACAATAACCCTTTCGAAGCACTACTTGGAATTGATTGGGCATTTGATATGAATGCAGCCATCAATATGAAGAAGCGCAGTATGAAATTTCAAAAGAAAGAACTAAGGGTGATTGCACCATTATTGTTGAAGAATCTAGGGAAAGTAGGATTGATGTGATTCTTCTTAACTTGATAACTATTTGTGAGGCATTTTAATTTTCTTCTTAGCACAATATTCTCTTTGACATTATTAGGGTTTGTGTTTCTTATTTCATCAAATAGATACCAAAAACAAAGAGACAAGAACACAAGATGTTTGGCTTTCTACCAAGGCAAAAAACCTCTCCCTCTTACAAAGATTCCATTTGACAAATAACAAGACCATGACCCTTGACCTATTATGCCACTCCAAGACCAAGACACTAATCCTCTTCTTCATCATGGCTAACATCATCATTATTGCTACTAAAGTCATCACTGTTGCTACACTGAAGTCATCGTCATTGTATCACTGAGATCTTTACACCTTGTTGTACCTTCACCGGGAATACTCCTACATTTTTACTAAGATCAATGTTATTCCTTCATTAAGACCTTTACCATGGATATGAGATTTATATACTGTTGGCATTATGATTCTGGTTTGGCTCTATGGTACAAGTGTTGTACTTGATGGCAACTCACTCATGTGGCAGATCTCAGTTTAGGCACTCAAAATCATGGAAATTAAGGTACCCATAGGTAATCCTAGAAGAAGCTACGGACCCGCAGGTACGCTGACCAAGGAGTGCGGATGTGCACGTAGGTTCTCCATTCAGTAGGTGCGGACCCCAGTTTCACTCTCTCCAATGGAGAAAAGCGCGTGCACGTGGGAATCTTTATGAATGATTCATGGTATTTAGCCTGACATATTTGATCCTATGGTTTTGGTTCGTGGTTTTGCATCTACAAATATTGATCCAAGGTATTGGGTTCATGGTATTGTGTTATTATGGTTTTGGACCATGGTATTGTGAAAGGCTTGCCTATAAAAAGGAAAGGAGATCTCTTGGCCACACACTTGTGAAATTTGAATATCTTAAGATCTGAAATTTTGGGTGATTGATTTCAAAATCTAGATCTAAATCAAGGAGAAAATTTAAGGCGAATCTATTGATAAGTCACGATCTCTCGTGCGCATGAGCAGATCGGTGGATCTGACTGATTGTGACACATTAGAGGACTGGTAATTTGGCCCTAATCTAAAGTTCACAAGCGATTCGAAGGTGCAGTGTGGGGGTACGCAGCACAACAAAAGGCGCAGTGCGTGGTATGCAGCACAAGAGAACGTGCATTGCGGGCTGCATGTAGAGCTGCAAAAGGAGAAGTGTGAGGTACGCAGTGCGGGAAAAGGAATAGTGCGGAGGTACGCTATCTGTCAGACAGTAAGGGTGCGGACCTGAGTAGAAGTACGCAGAGGAGAACCACCAGTACGGATATACGCAGTTTAGTCTCAGAAGAGTTGCGGATATACGCAGGCCCCTATTGGTGAAGTTGTGGACTTATCTTGAAACATTTGTTGACTATCTTTTATCTATTGCTGCAGAATTCTGGGTTTATATTTCTGGTGTTCTTTTCTGTTTACAGCATTCTGAAGAGTTGGGTGATTCATTGGTTTATTGTATAAGGAGATTGGGTGATTTGCATGTACTTGATGATTATTTGATCTTCTTGGATCCAGTTTGAAAATTCATGAAACATGGTCCTTTAAGAAGTAAAAGAGCTAAGGGGGTTGTAGCTCCCTTCCAGGAGAGACTGGAAAACAAGAGAGAGTTGTAGCTCTCTGCAAGTTGCAGCCTGCGTACTGGTAAAGGACTGCACCAGGACAAAATCATTGTAAAGAAGTTTCTAATTGAAAGAAGATAGAGACATATTGCAGCAGGTGGTTTTCACCCACATTGGGTTTCCACCTTATATCTGGTGTTCTTTGGTGTGACTATCTGTTTTTCTTGTTCATGCTCATTATTATATCGTACTGACATACATGATTAAATTAAGTATAAATCAAGAAGACATATTGAAAAGAATTTGATAATATTGATTCACCCCCTCCTCTCAGTATTATTTCCAACAATTGGTATCAGAGCAGGTCCTTCTGAAGAAGCTTGATCGCTTGAAGGAAGATCTTTCATCATGAGCAACTATGAGAGGGAAGCATCAATCAGGACATCGATTTTTGATGGGACAAACTTTGTATATTGGAAGGTAAGAGTTACTGCCTATCTTCAATCTCTGGGTACTGAAGTCTGGGATATCATAGATACAGGTTATACTTTTCCAGCATCAACTACCACAGATCCGGCTGAGAAGAAGAAATATGAAACAAATTCAAAGGCGGCCAATACTCTATTGGGATGTCTATCACAATCTAAATTTGTCAAAGTCATGTAGTATAAATCCGCAAAGGAAATATGGGACAAGATTGTTCTGAGCTATGAAGGAGATAATCAGGTAAAACGAGCAAAACTTCAAACCCTCAGAATTCAGTATGAAAATCTCAGAATGTACAATGATGAAAGTGTGGCTAACTATTTTCTTCGTGTAGATGAGATTGTTAGTTGTATGAAAAAATTGGGTGAAGAAGTAAAAGAGGTTGTTGTGGTTGAAAAAGTTCTAAGATCTTTATCCCTTAGGTTTGAATCTAAAGTTTCTGTAATAGAAGAAAAGGAGAATCTTCAAAACCTTAAAATGTCACAGCTGCATGGAATTCTAACTGCTTATGAAATGAGGAAAGGAGGACCATCAAACAGGAGAGAAGCTACCTTCAAGGCTTCTGGCAAAGGAGACTACTATGAGTCAGGACACATATCAGAAGAATAATAAGAATCAAATTTTTTCAAAAAACTTCAACGGGGTGCTGGACGATTCCGAGGTAAGTTACCTTTCAAATTATTTTCTTGTGGAAGAGTAGGTCACTATGCTGCCAATTGTCCTCACAAGGATAAGATTGACAAGGGGAAGGAACCTGTTAGATGGAACAAGAAACAGAATACAAATAAGAAAAGCTATTACACTCATGAATATACTGATGGACTATCAAATAGCGATGAAGATGAACGAGGTAATCACTATAAACTTTTAATGGCCTTTGAAGATGATGATTACATGGATGCTATAGATGTGGATGGCTTTTATGAAGAAATTTCTAGACTCAAAACATGTTTAGAAGAAAAGAATGTGATCATTGATACTCTGCAATTTCAACTTGATGAAAAGGAGAAATTTCTTGAGAAGTTAGAATGTGAAATTGTTGGCCTTAGAAAAGAAATTGAGAAAACAAAGGCCCTTAATCTTAAATTTGTTAAAGGATCTGAAACTCTAGATGAGACTATCAATGTGTAGTGTTCCCCTCTAATCAAGACAGGTCTGGGATATAATGGAGAAGCATCTCAAGCTTCCACCTCCAAAAGTGATCTTGATGTAGCAAGAAGAAGTGAGCAAAGGCCTAATATAAATCATCAGGTAAATCAGGGATAGTCTTCCTCAAGAACAAACAAAGACTATCAAGAAAATCTGGGGCATGCTACCTTAAGGACAAACAGAAGCTACAACCAGCCACATGTAAAATATTCCCAATTTTCTTCAAGAATGGATGTCAGTAGAAACTACAATCGGTTGGCTGATAGTCGCAGGAATTTCTTCAATGGCCAATGTTTCTCTTGCCATAACTTTGGTCACAAAGCAGCTCAATGTGTTGCCTATAAGACAATCATGACTAGAGAGGCTAAAAAACAAAGTATGCCTGCAATCACAAAGAGGACCTATAACAACTTTTCCGCCCTTGAAAGTGAAATTGAATGTTCTATTTGTAATAATTTTGGTCATGAAGATTCTAAATGCAGGAGCAAGTTTTGGAAGACAACTCAGAAGGAACAAACCTCAAGTGCCAAAACATGGAGAATGAAAGAACCGCAACCAGAAAGATGTGGGATATCTTTATATGCAGAAGGATAGGAAAATCAATGGTACATCGACAACGGATGTTCGAAGCATATGACATGTGATAAAGAAAAACTTGAATCATGTACTGCTTTAGAAAAGGGAAAGAAAGTTTCTTTTGGAAATGATACCCCTGTAGCCATAAGAGGAAAAGGCATTGCTTAGTTGAAAGAAAAGGTCAAAGCTGGAAATGTTTTGTATGTTGATGGCTTGAAGCATAATCTATTGAGTGTTAGTCGGATGTGGGATAGTGGAACCGAGGTAATATTTCGATCAGATGGGTGTAGTGTTCGTCATCTTGATACAGGAAGAACAATACTCAAAAGCAGAAGAACTCCAAATAATCTATACATATTTGAAGAAGGAGAACAACAATGTTATTTGAGCAAAAATGATGAGCACTGGTTATGGCACCGGAGGTTGGGACCTCTAAGCTTTTCACAAATAAGGAAAGCATGCAAATACTAGGCAGTTCGTGGTGTTCCAGACATAAAAATTCCAGACAACACCATATGCAAATCATGTCAGTTTGGGAAGCAAACTAGAACTAACTTCCCTGAGAAGGAAGGATCCGCAGGCAGGCCTCTTGAGCTAGTCCATACAGATGTATGTGTTCCATTTAGGACAAGGTCACCTCGAGGAGAATAATACTTTATATTATTCTTTGACGACTTCTCCAGGATGATTTGGTTAGGACTTATGAAGCACAAGGATGAAGCATTCGAAAAATTCCAATCCTTCAAAGCCTTGGTTGAAAATGAATCAGATTACAAAATCAAGTGCCTCAGGTCCGACAGAGGTGGGGAGTTTACCTCAAATGAATTTTTCGATTTCTGTGAAGAACATGGAATAAGAAGGGAATTCTCTACAGCTAGGACTCCTCAGCAAAATAGAATGGTGGAAAGGATGAACAGAATAGCCCAACAAATGGCTCGTGCTATGCTTGATGAGTCTGGAACTCCCGCAACCTTCTGGGGTGAAGCTGCATATGCTGCGGTTGTAATTCTCAACAAAACAAATGTCCGAGTGAACAACACTCAAACTACGCATGAGCTCTGGTATGGTGAGACTCCTTCGGTAATGCATTTCAAAATTTTTGGGAGAAAATGCTATATTAAGAATACTGATGAACAGCTTGGCAAACTTGAACCTAGAGCAGATGAAGGCATTCTCCTTGGTTATTCTCCCTACAGCAAAGCATATAAGTGTTATAATAAAAGACTTGGAAGAATTGTTGACAGCATTGATGCAGTGGTTGATGAAAAAGGATACATCACTAGGCAAGTAAATCATGAAGATATCGAAGAGGATGAAGACTACTCTCCAAATCAAACTGATGATGAAGAAGAGACCCATGAAGAAGAAACCCATGAGGAGCCAGCGGAACAGATAAGGATAGAAGAAAAGACTCCTTCTAGGTATGTTCAAAAGAATCATCCAGAATCACAAATTTTGGGGCAAAAGGAGGCTGGCATACAAACAAGAAGAACAATTGCAGAAGCCTCAAGTTATTTGGCATTGCTCTCCTCCACTGAGCCACAAAATGTAAAAGAGGAATGCAAAGATGAATGTTGTGTCAAGGCAATGGATGAAGAACTTGAGCAGATTGAAAATAACAACACTTGGGAGTTGGTTCCTAGACCAAAAGATAAGAATGTCATAGTGACAAAATGGATCTTCAAGAACAAGTTGAATGAAAATGGGGAAGTTATTAGAAACAAGGCCATACTTGTTTGTAAAGGGTATGCTCAACAAGAAGGAATAGACTTTGAAGAAACTTTTGCTCCTGTTGCTAGACTTGAGGCCATCCGAATGTTCCTTGCTCTCTCAAGCTTTCAGAACTTCAAATTTTTTCAAATGGACGTGAAATCTGCCTTTCTGAATGGGGACTTAGAAGAAGAAGTGTACATTGAGAAACCAGATGGGTTCATCCTTGGGAACGATCCAAATCTTGTATGCAGACTGAAAAATTCTCTCTATGGTCTTAAACAAGCTCCAAGGGCTTGTTACTACCGATTGGAAAAATATCTTCATCAACAAGGTTTTTCAAAAGGATCAGCAGATAGCAATCTTTATTTAAAAATTGAAAATGACAAATTGATAATACTTGTTGTGTATGTAGATGACATTATCTTTGGAAGCAATGAAGAAGCTATGAGTCAAAGCTTTGCCTTGGTGATGCAGAAAGAATTCGAAATGTATTTACTTGGAGAACTGACATACTTTCTTAGATTGCAAATCCAACAAAATAAAGACGGGATCTTCTTGTCCCAAACGAAGTATCTTAAGCCGATATTAAAGAAATATGGCATGGAAGATGCAAAACCAATATGTACCCCCATGGTCACAGGATGCAGCCTCAGTGAAAATGATGAATCAGCAGCAGTGCATCAACCAACCTACAGATCTATGATTGGAAGTCTACTATATTTGATAGGTACCAGACTAGACATCATGCATGCAATGGGAATAGTTGGAAGATTTCAGGAAAATCCAAAGGAAACTCATCTTCAGGCTGTGAAGAGAATCTTTAAGTACCTTCAAGGAACTCAAAACTATGGCTTATGGTATCCTAGAGATACAGATCTCACACTTCATGCTTATACAGATGCAGATTGGGCCGGAAGTGTGGATGACAGGAAGAGCACAAGTGGTGGTGCATTATTTATGGGTTCTAGATTAGTATATTGGTTCAGCAAGAAACAAAGTTTGATTGCTTTATCTACAGCTGAAATGGAATATGTGGCTGTTGTATCTTGCTGCACTCAACTCCTTATGTGATAATACAAGTGCAATCAGTATTTCAAAGAACCGATTCATGCATTCAAAGACCAAGCACATACCGATCAAGTATCACTTTCTCAGGGAACAAGTGCTTGAACAAAAAGTCAAGTTGGAGTATGTTCCTTCTAAGGAACAAGTTGCTGATATACTCACCAAACCATTGCCCAGGGAGACCTTTGAATACCTCAGGCAAAAGCTGGGGGTAGTTGATGCATCATCTTGTTTTTGAATCTCATTTGTTGGTTGTACGCGAGGTTTATATGGGGTATACACGTACATTTTCTGGTTTATGGATTGGTCGTAGATCGAATGGCACAAGTTCAGGGGGAGCACATATAATGCATTATTGGCATTATGGTAGCACAGAAGGAGAACATGGATGTTGATCTGATCATGGTTGCAATATGTCTTTATCTCTTTCTTGGTCATGGTGGATTATGGTTCTTATTGAAGAGATTTATGGTAGATTATGGATTTGGTCAGGGGGAGCATTATCAGCAGAGCAAAGACTTAAGCATGTTCTCAGGGGGAGCATAACCCTTTGCCCTTGATGTCAAAGGGGGAGAATGACGTTGAGGATCTTGAGGTTGCCATCAAATCCAAAGGGGGAGATTGTTGGCATTATGATTCTAGTTTGGTACTATGGCACAGGTGTTGTACTTGATGACAACACACTCTAGTGGAAGATCTCAGTTCAGGCTCTCAAAATCATGGAAAATAAGATACCCGCAGGTAATCCTAGAAGAAGCTGCGGACCCGCAGGTGCTCCGACCAAGGAGTGTGGGCTTACACGCAGGTTCTCCGTTCAGAAGGTGCGGACCCCATTTTAACTCTCCCCAATGCATAAAAGTGCGTGCACGTGGGAATCTTCATGAATGGTTCATGGTATTAGTCCAACAGTTTTTGATCCTATGGTTTTGGTCCGTGGTATTGCATCAAAAATATTGATCCAAGGTATTGGGTTCATGGAATTGTGTTATTATGGTTTTGGACCGTGCTATTCTGAAAGGCTTGCCTATAAAAAGGAAAGGAGATCTCTTAGCCAGACACTTGTCAAATTTGAATATCTTAAGATCTGAAATTTTGGGTGATTGGTTTTAAAAAGCTAGATCTAAATCAAGGAGAAAACTTAAGGTGAATCTATTGATAAGTCGTGATTTCTCGGGCGCAAGGACAGATATGTGGATCTGACTGACTGTGGCACATTGGAGGACTATTAATTTGGCCCTAATCTGAAGTACGCAGGCAATCCACGACGTGAGTGCAGGGGTACGCAGCTCAGAAGAAGGAGCATTGTGGGGGTATGTAGCGCAACAGAAGGCGCAGTGCCAGGTACGCAGCACAGGAGAAGGCGCAGTGCGGGGTGTACGCAGCGAAGCAGAAGGCACAGTGCGGAGTACGCAGCGCAGAAGAAGACACAGTGTGGAGGTATGCGTCAGACAGAAAGTAAAGGTGTGGATCTGAGTAGAAGTACGTAGAGCAGAAGAACGACCAGTGCGGATCTGTGCAGCTTAGACTCAGAAGAGCTACGGATATTCGCAGGCCCTTCTTGGTGAAGTTGTGGACTTATCTTGAAACATTTATTGACTATGTTTTATCTATTGCAGCAGAGTTTTGGGTTTAGATTTCTGGTATTACTTGTCTATTTACAGCATTCTGAAGAGTTGGGTGATTCATTGGTTGATTGTATAAGGACATTGGGTGATTTGCATGTACTTGATGATTATTTGATCTTCTTGGATCCATTTTGAAAATTCATGAAACGTGGTCCCTAAAAGAAGTAAAAACAGCAAAGGGGGTTGTAGCTCCCTTCCAGGAGAGACTGGAAAACGAGGGAGAGTTGTAGCTCTCTGCAAGTTGCAGCCTGCATACTAGTAAAGGAATGCACCACTACAAAATCATTGTAAAAGAAGTTTCTAATTGAAAGAAGATAGAGACATATTCCAGTAGGTGGTTTTCACCCACATTGGGTTTCCACCTTACATCTGGTGTTCTTTGGTGTGACTATCTGTTTTTCTTTTTCATGCTCATTATTATATGGTACTGACATACAAGTTAATGATCAATATCTGAAGATTAAATTAAAGTATAAATCAGGAAGACATATTGAAAATAATTTGATGATACTAATTCCACCCCCCTCTCAGTATTATTTCCAACAGATAATTATCGACAAATCAAGTTTTAACTATAGACAAAGAAAAAGAAAAAAGATTCATTATCCACCCCACAAAAAATAATAAAAATTGCACTGGAATGGAAATGGACATATATGAACATAGCCAAAGGTATTGATGATTGATAATTGGGTTTATGAGATCTAGTAGCTCAATTCTCAGCTGCATAATTATATAAAACTAGGGTTTCAATATCAATTTATAAAAATTATATTGAAAATTGTCATATAAAGGAAATTGATACTATACAAAGATCAAAATTATTAGTCCCATGTATTATTAAAATTATGTTTACATTAATATACGTGTTGGCCAAAGTGTGAAAGAATGTAGGTCATAGAGATAACATGAATAGAAAGAATAAAATAATGGTTCGAAGGGCATAGTATCTAAAATTCATCAATCAGACTATGGAGTTGAGTTGTTGAGGGCTCATTTGCATTCTGAGATAACTCCATAAGGGAACCTCTTAGTGTTTGCACAATAATCATAGATCATATACTTATTTCACATCCACTGTAGTTTTTTCTCTTAGTTAGAGTCCAAAGCATCCTTTGTTGTCAATTTAAAATAAGTAACAACTTTGAAGTTTCAAAAGGATGCAACAAAATGGTCTTTACTCCAATATGTCATTATGAGTCCACCCTGTGTTCCCAATCATATTCATTCAAAAGGATTGAATAGATCCTCATTGCTTGGCTCTTTTCCAGTGATTATTGTTATCAACTTTTCGCAATTCTTTCTCCCTGATTTTAAACACTTGATCAGGAGTCTTTTCCACAAAAATGTGAAATAAAAACATGTATTATGTTAGTTTGAGGAATTGTATTGTATTATATTTAATGGTTAAATGAATCAAGAGCAAGTTAGAATACATACATAATTTGGTTTTATGTCTAAAACATGGAGTAAGTGTGAAAATCCAGGGTTGGGTCAAACCATAAATAAAATTGTTGCTCATGATTTCCAAGCCCCTGAGTGAAGACATTAATGTGCATATTATAGGGATCTCTATCAAAAAAATCTCGATAACATTGAGGTATGGGTAATCATGCACAAAAAAAAGGGAAAAGATATACTAAATGCTTCATCTGTTGGAAAATGTCATTAACACAACTATATATACCAAGGCCACCTAATATTTATTACTTCAAATGAATGCATTGAAATGAAAATGGGAAACCCATCTGATAAACTATGTATGCCTGACAAGATTTCCTTCTACGAAATTTTCCCTTCCTCACTCCAAACTACCAAGCTACTACTTAATGGTAGAAAAGTGGCTCATGAAGGTAATCCACGCCATGTATTTTGATTTTCTAGAAGACAATTTAGGAGAGATCCCTATGGATTTTTTAAATTTATGAATGGTTTTTCCACACTTTCCTCCCTCCATATTTAATTTCAATATTTAAATTTTCTTGTGCAACTTGCTAAGTTATTATCCTCCCTCCCCCTTTTCATTTCAATTGTTAAAAAAAAATTCACGATTAGTTGAGTTTGAAATAGAGTAGGACATTGGCATTCAATGCAGGTTCCACCAACGACCCATTTACATCAACTAAAATTACATGGTGTTAAAATATTTAATGCAAAGTGGTGTTTTGGCAAGTAGAGTCACTAAAATCTATTTCCTAACTATTACTTAGCATCTAATTTATCCACAACACAGAGTCCTCAACTGAAACATCAAAACCCAGAACCCAAAGGTGGACCCATCTAGGTACCCTCTTATTTGATTCTTCAACATATACATCTGGTTGTTTGTAGATGTCTTATTACAAGATTCTGTCACTAAATCTCTCTACTATCTTATTCATCAAACTAATCACCATGGTGCTTTATTTCTTAGAATAGAAGCCAAGAAATTCATATGAGAACCATTTAGAAAATACCTTCCAGGAATACAAATCCTTTGTGAGTATAGACCCTCATCAAACATCACCAACACTTGAACTCTTGACTTCAATCATTATGGCCCACTATCCTCTAAAAGCAACAATTGATAACATCTGGTCCATACCTCTTGTTGTGAACCATTAAACACCCCTTGATTTTGAAGATGTCTTCCTGCTCGGTTTGCCACACACCAAAGATGAAAAATGAGTTGGAATTAGAGCATGGATCATCGTTGAACAAAAATCAAGTGGGAAGGGATCTTCAAAATCAAAGGGAATTCTAACATGGATCCTGGTTGAGGGAACTCTGGTTAAATATCAAATTCCCTTTGTTTTATGTGTTTCTTGAAGGTATTTTTTGGCTATGCAATTGTGCTAAGAAACCAACTCAACTAGCTTTAGCTTCAAGTTGGCCCTCAAACAAGAGGGGTCTCCCTCAAGTGTTACAAGGCTTTAAAGTTGTTCATTGTCAATGAAAAACAACCTATGAAGCACAATGGCCAAATCTAGTGGTTTTTGTATTGGGTGTTGCTTCGGGTTTCGAATCTCTACTTAACAAATAAAACTCTCTCTAGGAGAGGCCTTATCAAAGTGCCATCATTCATCCATTATATAATAACATAGCATGAAAGGTTTTGAGAGAGTAATATAAGAGAAATTAGATAATCAAGTATCTTCCCTTAATATCTAGTCACCTAACAAGAGTAGAACCATATAAAAGAACCTCTATAGTGAACACAAATACATTTAAGAATAACATAGAAGCAACATTATAATGATTTTCAACTGACCAATTAAATAGATTGTTTAATATTTTACTCAATAGATAAAATAACTTTACAAAGGGACATCAAGGAGGTTGAGACTCAACCTAGCCTGTCCCAATGTCATAGACTACCTCAAATATATGTAAAAAAGTTTGTGTAATTATAGGAAAATACCTACAGAAGAAACATTTTTTTTCATTAATAGGGGCAAGAAGCCCTTGATTAAACTCTATAGTAGTAGACCTCACAAAAATCTTAAGGTTTTCGCATCAAAATATAAGCCTTTTACATTAAAAATCCAATAATATATAAGTAAATACATCAAATAGATCACATAATTCTAGGAAAAAAATTATAATAATAAATAAAAAATAAATTAAATATAAAATAACTTCCAGATGTCTCAAACTATTGAGTTGTTTGATCAACTCTCTTCCTTCAAATGCTCAATCTGCCTTTTGTACTTCTTTATTATACCTCGTCTTTGAAAATCGAATTTCATTGCCAAATTTGTCCTTTAAAATGAAAAATATTCTCTTATGTTGATCCTCTTCTAGAAAATATTCCTTTGTTGATTTGATGCCTCGAAATGTGGATCATATTTATTTGTTGGTTCTTATGTTGAGAAATCTAAAGTTGTTCACACTGTTTGTTGAAAAATTTTCAAAGACACTTTTAAAAATGGCCAACCTCACCTTGAAATATATAAACAATATCCAATTGTTGATTCTCCTTCTAGGTGTCCTTTAATTGATGATTCATACCCTCTGAATTTTGGATTTATCTTTTGTTTCTAATATTTTTCCTAAAAGTTATGATATGAAACCTTAAATGTCTATATAAAAAGTTGATAATAATAGTTGACCCACTAGATTTGTTCAATTGATTCCCACATGTTGATTTTATCCTTTGGAAATTCTAAATTCTTGGAGATGCATACTTGAATAATATATAATTTAGATACTAAAACTACTGCCAAGTGAACTTCAATTATGATCCTTTGTTGCAATTGTGGATCTATTGATTTCGATATGGAGTATATGCAAAATTATTGCCAGATATTTTGTCACTAATTTTTATAGGTCATTTTGTCACATACGGTTAATAAGCCTTCACATCGATCAATCAACACCCTTTGATCCCTTTTCATCATCCTTGCACAAATTCATAAACATGACTCAGTCTAAACCCTGAGTTTCTTCCTGAAAACACTTTTTTTTATTCATTTTAAGGACCAACACACCCTGGAGCATTGACTACTAGATTTCCCTACTCTGCACCTACATTGATCACCAACATGTTGCTGAGTGTTGGGGGTGCGTTGATTCTATAAATTCAGGAAAACAAAAAAGAATGAGGGAGCTTCCTCTTCTAGAATCTTCCAAGATTTGTTGTAACCATTTACCTTAGATAAAAGTCTTGAATCCTATCATACCTACCTTGTATTTTTCATCCCTTGTCCCTTGAGATCATCCTCCCATCAAGAGTGGATCTGAAGCCTAAATTGGTAAAAGGCTAAGAATTCATGAACTACGTCCTTCACCTATATATTTATTTCCATCTGTATACAAGGGGTTGGATTTTGGAGAGTTATTCTACCTTTACGTTGTTGAAGTGAGAGATATCATTCCATGCATTTGGGTGATTAGAAGTGCACTTTGTGTCAAGGAAAGGGCAAGTCAACTTAGAAGATCTCTTATACAAGATCAACACCTATTTTTGGTTGTAACTGACTCCATTTCTGTTAATGGAAATAGTCCTTTATTTTCCTATATATAATTTTATGGTTTCATTTATTTCAATATCATGTTGATCTACTAAATAAACTTATTATTGTGTTTCATGGATTTTTTGGGCCATTGGCTTCTGTTATTTGGTTGTGCAGGTTCTAATTATAGTGATCGGAGCTAGGATTGGAGCATTCAAACCAAGGAAGAAGTGAAGCATATGGAAGACTCTAAGTAGGCTTCATTTTGTTATCTATTTACTTTAAGGAAAACATTAGTCCCTTTGTCTTTTTGTTGTTCTAGGTCCATCCACTAGGTCTAGGGAAGATACTTTTGTCCATAGTTGTAGATTTCACATAAGAAATTGATAACCATATTGGGGAATAGTGTATTCCCTTGGTGGTTTCTTTGTCCATTTTTCTTTTCTTACCTCTTCTTCATACCTTTACTATCTTATTAAGTCAAGAATAGACATAGGAATACCTTTCATTGAGTCTCAATTGCAATCCTTGTGTCAGAATGTTTCATCCCTACACCAACGTACCCTTTGGTCTTATGAAAAAGTGTTTCACCCTAGCTGATCCTTCTTTATGGTTGTGTTGTATAGAACTAGTGCCTCCTTTGCACCTATGTTGGCCCCTCTACATGCACAAGTTTGATTTTATCTTGATTTTCTCTTTGATTTGCCTTGTTCCAATTCTTCTTCCTTGAGTCTTTGAGTGTCCTGTCAATTCTCATAAGCCTCTATCTGGTTTTATTTCATTTTAGTACCTTTGTTAAGGATTTATTTAAATATTTTCCTTTGTTCTTATCACTAGGTAATTTGAAAACTAATTTTGTTCGATCATAGAATGCTTATATGAAATGTTGTTCTAGTCATCATTCTAAAAATCTTGTTTGAATCAACGATTAGACTTTTCATCTTAGTTTCCTTCATTTTTGAAAATTAAGTGACTTGAAAAGAAAAATATTTGCATTTCCATTTATAATTTTGTGTGTGCAACAAAATTGTAATAGTTTCATTTAAAAGAGAATTTCATTGTGCATATTGTTTGTTGCATACTCTTTGTCTCTTCCTTTCCTTAGATAGATTTTCATTGAATGAGAAATATTTCATTTCCTCATGCTAGTTTTCATTTTAGTATTTCAAGTGACATTCGCAATGAGCCCCAAAATTGAAACTTAATTGAAGATAAACACTAAAATTTATTGAATCAAACTAGGGATAATTTGTAACATTAACGTAAACATTTAGAGGTCTAAGATAGATATGTCTTTCGGTGTCATTAAATGTAGGAGTTGACATTATTTTATAAGGTTGTATCCCGTGGGTGAAATCTCGTTCTACGTATGTGAGTATGTGAGTATATTGTGTTAGACAGTTGGCATTATCTAGATGGGTAGTGGCTGTGAGTGTATTGACATTGACTTCAACCAGATTAGCATGATGATTAGGAGTCTAGGAGGAATCCTATGATAGTTGTAGGCTTCTAATAGAGAATCATCATTTTAGAAGGCTTATTGAAAAGCCATAAAATGATGACTATAGCGATTGGTAGTCTTGGCTCGGTAATAATCCTACAGTAGCTACAAACTTCTTGTAGAGAACCATCACAGAAGAAGGTCTACTGGATAAGCCATAAAATGGTGATTATGGTGGTTGGGAGTTCAGGATTCCAGGCACAAGAAGAAGATTCAAGGAGAAAATAATGGTAGAGTGCTTGTAGCCATTTTATAGGTAGAAAATGGACTCAAATCATATAGTAGATGCTCTCCATTAGAAATTACTCTAAAATAGCTTTGCAACAGTCTTTGGAAGTCTCAAATGGCCTCCTGGACCAAAATTTATGGACTATCGAAGTAAGGGTCCAAAAAATTGGAGCAGGTGGCATATCAGGGGTTGAAGCCTACAAACCTTGAAAGTCCAATATCGGAGCAGGTCATATTAGGATATCAAATGCTGGAGGCTATCAGAACATCAAAGGTTCATGCAAATTGGAATCTGAGAGCATAGGGCCATCGAAACATTGAGGGAACAAATATTAGAGGTATAAGCACATTAGAACCTTAGAGCATAGGGCCGTCAGAAAATTGGATGAAGAAATATTGGAGGACAGCACAAACAACACATCAGAACCTCATACCAGGCAGATATCATAATCTCGGAAGTTCAAAGTCATCGCAACCTCGTAAAGCCTTAACATTTGAATTTTGAGAAGTTAAGATATATGGAACTATTGATATTGTTAAAAGCGCTGAGGGATGTGAAGCAACCTAAAAAGGGGTTTTAGTTGCAAAACTAAGGCTTGATAGGACCCCTTCTCTCTCCTTTGTTAGGACACATGGTGCCATTTGATTGGATCTTAGAAGCTGCATTGGCATATGACATCATAATGAGGTGGTTTTATGGATAAAACGTGGTAGCCAAATTTGGAAACAATGGTGGCCTAATGGGGAAAATGAGGGCGACATATGTCACCACTCAGGATGCACCACGTGGAGATATGATGAAAGTACGACATCATCTCAAATTTCAGAATATCATAATCTGAGGACATTGTAACTCCTATTAAAATGGAATTTTGAAAGGTTATGATAAAAGGGGCTCTGATATTAACTGACACATGGTCGTGTCGAGACCAAAGGAACTAAGGACTAAGTGCCAAGGGGCTAAAGGTATCGGAGCTATTTGATATCATAAGTTTCCTCTTTTATTAGTTATGATATGTTATGGCTCCTATGTAATAGTATAGAGAATTAAAAGGATGAATGGGTCGACAAGTAGAGATTAAAGACAAATCAATAGAGTTTGTTTATGGAGCCAATGTGATCTATAGAAAATGGTGACACAAGGAAACGAGGAAAATGGTCCATAAAGAAGAATTGATAAGATGAAGAAATTCAACGCTTAACTCCCATGAACGTCTTGTAGATTTAAATAAGGAACAAAGTGGCCATTCCCAAGTACTTTCAAGCTCCGTAAAGCAATTAATAAGCATGGGAAGTCACTATAAACTATTCAGGAGGACTGAGATTAAATTCTCAGTATGGAGGATTTCACAAGGAGTCAATGAATAATTCAAAAGCCCATTCTTATTTTTAATGGAATGACAGACTTCATCCATTGGACGCAACAATGGCAGTAGGATAAATATATAGGTACACTTGGGAAGTGTATAAACAGACATGAGTGACAACATTGTGAAGTGTGTAGTAGAGGATCAAAACCATCAAGCAATTTGGGGAAAAGAGTCTATTGTGGAAGAGCTAAGTAGCGCGAGTAGATAGATCATGTTGTGAAACTAGTGAAGAGCTGAAGTGGAAAGAGTGTAGAAGAGAGCTTGTGTGAGAGAAGGAAGAAAGTTTAGGATATGTAGTTTTGAGCGAAGGATAGAGTGTTGTTGTATGAGACCAAGGAAGTCTATGTAACAGTAGATGACCAAGAGCAAAAAAAAAAAAAAAAAAATTCCACAACCAACTAGATTGGTATTTTTCCATTATAGTATATGCCCTTGTTTTCAGTTTGAAAATTATATGAAAAGTAGAAAAGTGATAAGAGCAGGTTGTAGCCTACATTCAAAAGAAGTTGGTTCCTCTTGGAAAGTAGGTGGTTTCTAATCTAAGGGGTTTGGTGCCTTGTGTGAGTGGGTGATCACAAACAAATTGATGTGACTAAGTAGTTGCTCAATTTACATCATAAACAACAACAAATTGGTGGTTTTTCGCTTTAGGTTTCCACATGAAAATACTGATGTCAATATATGTGTGTGTTTCTCATGTTATAGATTGTATGAACATATGAATTCTTAAGATTGTTTCTCACTTTTTTTAAGAATGAATGCTCATAAGTAACAGACAATAGAGGAAAGAACTAAAAGCATATTCAGTAAAATGTTTTAAGAAAATCACTATTATTGATTCACCACCCTAGTAATTCCTTATTCCAACAATTGGTATTAGAGCTACGTTCCTTCAGGAACACTCTAACCACTAGAAAGTAGATCTATAACGAATTATGTCTAGGAAAGAGAGTCAACAGGCTTCCTCTAACAGAATACAAGTCTTCGATGGGACAAACTATGCCTTCTAGAAAGTAAGGATGGAAGGATATCTTATGTCCCTGGGAGTAGATGTTTTGACTTCAGTTCTAGTAGACTACAATGTCATAGATATTCCTCCCACTGATTCAAATGGTAAATTTTTCTATAGAAATAATGCTAAAGCCAAAAAATCCATTCTCTTTGGTATTCATCAATTAGAACTTGTAAAGGTTATGCATTGTACGTTTTCTAAGGATGTGTGGGTAAATCTTAATCAAAGTCATGAAGGAGATGACATAGTCAAGTAGGAGACACTTCAAACCTTCAGAATGAGGTTGGAGAGCTTAAGAATGAGTGAATATGAAAACATGGTAGAATACTTCCTTAGAGTTGATGAAGTAACCAATTTGATTAGATCTCTTGGTGAAGAATTCAAGGAAGAAATGATTGTTCATAAAATCTTAAGAGCTTTGCCCATGACATTTAATGCTAAAGTTTCATCTATTGAATAAATGGCCAATTTAAAGGATATCAAGATGGACCAGCTACTTGGGACTCTCACAACCTATGAGATGAGAGTATGAAGAGAGAAGTCTAAACCTAAGGAAGAAGCATTCAAAGTATCCAAAAATGCCAAGTAGCATAAATATCATCAAGACTTCTCTAAATCTGAATCAAATTAGGAGTTGGATCAATTGGCCAAGAAACTAAAGAATGGCTCAGGAAAATATAAAGGGAAGTTTTCCTTAAAGTTTTTTTACTGTGGAAGAATTTTATATTTTTCTTCCAAATTCCCTTACAAACAAAGGGCTAAAAAGGAATATGATCATAAACTTCGAAATAAATCTTAGAAACATGAGAAGAAAAAGTCATATAAGAAAAATGGGTTCTACTCCAAAGAGGATATCTCAACACCAGAGTATGACAATGAAAACTATTCGAAGGACAATTCAGATAAGTATTTACTTATGGATTTTAAAGTAGACTCCAAGCAACAAAGTATTATTGACACTGAAGAGGAAGAAGAATAAGACGGATTAGTGGACCTTCAAGGGGAACTCGTTAGTGCTCTAGATGAGTTAAAAAAACAAGGAAAAAGAATAAGTTGGAGGAACAGCGATAGCATGCTGAAGAAGGTTTGTATAAATCTGATGGTGAGGAGTTTTTTTATCAAAAAAGAAAACTTGAAGTTATTAAGAGAAAAGGTAGTTTAGTCCTTCTACTAGAATAGAACAAGGAATATGTGAGAAACTAGAAGAAGAGAACAAGAAATTAAAATAGGAGTTGCTCAAGATAAGGAAGGGAATGATCTCAAAAACATGCAAAGATGAAATTTTTTCCTTGAAAGTTAAACTAGAAGAAGCTAAATAAAAGGAGGAGTTTCTTCAAGATTTGGCTCATGAATGGGAATTGAACTGTTAGAGTCTTGAGCCAGAGGTTGTCTCTCTAAGAATGGACCTTGAGGGAATAAATATAGAGAAAGGATTAAATGAAAAATTTGTAGAAGGCACAATGAAACTAGGTCAGATTCTTAATAGCTAAAGGCCCTCAAGAATTAAAACAAGTCTAGGATACTCAAAAGCATTGGAATATTTTATGGGGAAGATAAAATTTGGGTCCTCAGTATTTGAAGAACCACAGAGCTATGCAAAGAAGCATCAAGAAATAATCAATGAAGATAAAAGGGAAACAAGGAAAAGAGGAGATCATTAATGAAGAACTAATCACTCGGCTAGAAAACCAAGGTACCTTCATGCACAAAATCATAAGACTTACAACAACAGGAATGCCTATTTATTTTATGTTCATTGTTATAAGTGTCATATATTTGGACATAAAGTTATTGATTGCAGTAGGATCAAAGTTGAAAGAGATGAAAATACTAGATATAATAAATACTATAATTTTAGATCTCAAAAGTCTCCTCTCAGAGATCGAAATGTCTTCTCTCCCCTATTAAGAAAAGTTGAATGCTTAAAATGTAATAATTTTTGGCACAAAGCGAGTCCTGAAGTCATTTTGAATACCTATGTAAGTTTCAAAATATTAGAGAATCATCTATCCAAAACGATAAGGGGAGTTGGAAATGAAATATTGGAAAGAGAATGCAGTGTGGACTTGCTCTATAATCCCATAACTCAGAGAAGAGATGGTATGTAGATAGTGGTTTCTTCAAGCATATGACTTTAGATAAAATAAAATTTGTGTTTCTAAAAGAAGAGGACAAAGAAAAAAATGTCACCTTCGAAAACAATGCTCCATCAATAATTAATGGGAAAGGGATAGTTAGTCTAGATCAAAATACAAAGGCCCAAAATCTGTTGTATGTGGAAGGTCTCAAGAACAACTTTCTTAGTGTGAGCTAGATATGTGATAATGGATATGATGTGACCATTCATTCCAAGGATTGCGAGATCCACAATATAAAGGATGGAAAACTAGCAAGAAAATCAATGAGAACCCACACTAATGTATATGTGTTTTTTGACCCTGGAGTAAGTTGATACTTAAGAAAGGAAAATGAAGCACAGTAATGGAATAAGAGGCTTGGCCATATCAATTTTTACATTTTGATAAGATTCATCAAACTTGGAGTTGTGAGACATTTCGAGATGGTCTAGATATCATAACTCAATTTGCAAGTCATGTCAATTTGGTAAGAAGACCAAGACTCAATTCAAGTAAAAAGAGTTCCCTTCATCTAGACCATTGGAGCTAATTCACACAGATATATGTGGCCCAACTGGAGAAAAAATCCTAAGAGGATAAAGGTACTTTGTGCATCTCATTGATGATTTTACCAGGGCCACATGGATTCTTCTCTTAAGATAAAATTCATAAACCTTTAAACAATTAAAAAATAAAATTAAGCTCAAGTTGAAAATGAGAAAGATCTAAAGATAAAATGCTTAACATCAAACAGAGGAGGAGAATACACTTCAAAAACGTTTTAAGAAATTTGTGAAGAGCATTGCATCAAGAGGCAACATTCAGTGGCTAGAACTCCACAGCAAAATGGATTAATGGAGAGAAAGAACAAAACAATTGAGGAAATGGCCAAAGCAGCATTTGATGAAGCAAATATGTCTCTCATGTTGTGGGGATAAGTAGCACGGGAAATGGTGTATTTATCAAATATAGCTCAACTCAAGCCAAATAGTAATAAAAGTCCCTATGAGTTGTGGAAGGGAAGACTTGCATCATTTGAACACCTCAACGTGTTTGGGAGAAAGTGCTTTATCAAAAGGAATGATAAGAATCCTTGAAATTTTGACTCTCACACTAATGAGGGAACATTACTAGGGTACTCTACCCAATGTAAAGGATATAATTGTTCAAATAAGTGACAAAATAAGATTTAGGATTGCATTGACATGATAGTATATGAAATAGATTCACAACCTAAGTCCTCTAAAAGAAACATGAACTCAGATGCTAAAGTAAATTTAGATATGAGGTCCTCAGACCAAGAAGAAACAAATTTAGATAGTTAAGCAGAGAAAACAAACACAACACCAATGGAAAAAACACCTTCCAAGTATATAGAGAAAGAACATCTTGAGAATCAGATACTTGGAGATCAAAAACATGGTGTTCAGACTAAGAGAAAACTTGTTGGAAGTTCAAGCTATGAAAATTTGGCTCTACTATCTGTTATCACTCAGATTTGCCTGGAAGTTGTAAGAAGAAGGAAAGGGGTCTGAGGTAACCACAAACCAACTTTTAAGTACAGAATCTACCCAATCTATACTCAGAAAGGGCTCTCTCTTTATGATTTAGCTTTGTTTATGGGATATTAGGCTAGTTATGAAAGCTTGGGGGGTTTTAATTGTGTTTGGTGGTGGAATTCTCTAGCAGATTGATAGAATAGAGTATCTCAAGCCATTGAGCTATGGAGTCAACTGAAGATGGCTTAACTGGATCAAGACTTTCAGCAAAGGAGGCCTTCGCAAGGCAAGATAGCTAAACAAAGGACAAATGGTAACTTGAAAGGATGGAATGGACTTAAAATGGTAGAAGGACAATTAATAATCCTTCAACATGCTTTAAGAAGAGAGAAATTGGGTGATCACTAATAAAAAGTAATTAAGAATTTCTTATTAAATGACCACAATGATAAACTAAGAAGGAGGAGCAATTAAGAATTCCTTTCTTATGACATCTTAGAAGAAAACATGTAGAATAAAAACAATTTTAAAGACACATTGCACTTAAGCACTTTCTGAAATATACTTTTTTTTTTTAATATTCAGATATGAAACACATGTGAACTATTAAACCAGAAAATAGTAACACATAAGATATAGAATACTTATTTTTCCAACGTTTGATACATGAATCCTGTAAAAAGTCCTTTGCTTTATTTCTTCATCCAGCCAGCCATACAAGATTTGTCCAACAACTTTTCTTTTCCAAAATAATAAGTCTATAGAAATGTCTAAGAATCCACACCTAGTACATCGAATGAGGAAGTACTTATACAAAAATTTACAATAAAATATCTCTTAACAAAGAGAGATATAATCTAGGAATCCTAACTATATGTTACATAAAAGTAACGATAGATGATCTCGAAAATAGAAGCTAAAAGTAAACTGATGGCTTGCTATCCCTATTTTTGTGAATGAGCTGGAGGCAAGCCCTATGCTTTAGCATCTTGATGTCTTCCTCGTAATTTAGTGCTGGTTGTTTGCCTTTCAACTTCTTATTGATACTCTTTGACTTGTTCTGATACTCTTTACCTGCTTGTTTGCCTTTCAACTTCTTATTGATACTCTTTGACCTGTTCTGATACTCTTTACCTGCTTTATCCTTGTTCACCTTCTTTTACCAAAATTGACCATGGTAAATATTGAAAATTTACTTTTTACCAAGGTAAATCACAAAATCTCTATCATATCCATCCACCAATATTCATTTGGTATTCTGATCCTTTGAAGCTTCCTAAAGATTTCATCAGCCTCAGTGTATTTGAAAAAATTAGGCTAAACTGAAAACAAATTTTTTATTTCTTGTTCAACATAGAAAAGGTTCTCTAGACTGTTATAGAGAACTCTTCCTGTAGGCAATGCCTTGGGTGCAGATGTACTAGTTGATGAACTGGCCTGATTGTTTGCATACTAAGCCAATTTGTCAACAAAGTCTTCATGCCTCATCAATTTATCATTAATTACTAAAGGACTGGGTAGTCCTTTGCTCTGCAAAATTTCAAACTTCTCCATAAAATCATTAATGTCTTCCTGCATGTTCTGACATCTTTCTAAGTTCTGCATCAGAGACTTTTTGGTTAATACTTTCTTGATTTCTAGGATAGTTGCAGTTCTATCCTCAATATTCAGTTCTTCAAGATGGTACTTATTTTTGTTGTTCAAAAAGTTTATTAGCCTAATAACTTCCTCAGGCTTCCCTCCCATCTCTTCCTTAGTCTTCTGAATCTCTTATAGAGCCACTTTCACCAATTCAATTTGTTCAAAAATAATTTGTATGGATAACCAAGCATCATTTATTGACTGAGTGATGTTGTTCCATAGAATTCTTCTAATGTCTATTAAGGGCTTTTCAAAGGTGAGGTCCTTCTCTAGTGTTTTCACTTGTTGTGCCAAGCTTTTGTTCTTCCTTAACTCTTTAGCAAAATTAATTTTTGAAACATCATATTTCTGTTCTAAGGTAACAAATTTTTCCTTTACCTTTTCTAATTCAGAGACTTGGAATTTCATCTCCTCCATTGACTTGATTAATTCTTCTGTACTCAAACCTGAAGCTCCTGCTGGTGTTATTCTTGTGCTTATACCTGTATTTACCTCTGTTGTGACCAAAGGGTCATTTGGTGCCAAAGTTGTTGCAAGTTTAGATTGGACTACCGTGGAGACCATTGGTATCACATTTTGAGGCTGAGAGGTTGACTCACTTTGCCTGCTTTTCAATGAATTTTCTAATTCTTGCTCAGTCTCCTTCAATTGTTCATTTAGCCTTATGTTATGAAACTAGCTCACAAAAAGATAGAAAAGATAGATCAAAACCTTAGAATTTAGCCTCTTCGAGGGGGAAACCTCCTTTACATTACATAATTGAACAATTCTTCGATGATTCAAATGACAAAACATCCTTTCTATATATAGGAGTCTAAGGAGTCATAATATACCCAGCCAACCTAACAATAATAATATAAAGCCATAAAAATAACAATAGAGGGATTCAATGGGGCACAATAATAACAATATGGGGACAATAGGGGCACAACAATATTAATAAGGGATACAACTACAATCATAATCGGGTAATCACTAGTATTATAGGGACCTAACATGCCCCTCTGCTTCAAAAAAGTGTTGTCCTCGACACTTGAGTACTTCTAGATGCTTCTGTATAAAATTATCATCCTCCCATGTGGAAACTTCGGCAGATAAATTCTTCCACTTGATGAGATACTTCGAAATTGATCGATTTCGTAGCTGTCGAGTTCTTGTTTCTGTGACTACCTTCGGTTCCAATATAATTTTTCCTTCCTCATCAAGTTCTGGAAATATTTTTTGAACTGGGAGCTTTTTGCCTATAACCTTCTTTAAACATGAAACATGGAAAATTGGGTGCACTTGAGAAGCTGCAGGAAGCTCCAATTTGTATACCATAGTACCAATATTTTGCAACACCTTGTACGGACCATAATAATTTGGTGATAATTTATTATCCTTCTTAGCTTGCTTGCGGGACATTTGTTTATATGGTTGTAGCCGTAGCAATACCCAATCACCAACATCAAAACTTCTTTCGTTGTGATGTTGATCTGTCTGTTGTTTCATTCTATTATGTGCCAACACAAGGTTATCCTTTCAGAGTTGGAGGACTTGTTATTGATGTTCGATGTGATGTTCCACTTCTTGAACCTTAGAATTTTCTCTTAAATATGATGTGATGGATGGTGG